>QNGE01003679.1:0-78257 GCA_008508345.1 Paragonimus westermani | reverse complement strand
CTCATTAGCCAGGTTAAGTTTGTCCAAGTCACTGATCAATTCAAGAGAATCCTTCATGGAATGTACCTGAAACTTTTGTTTCAGTGGAGTTAGCATGGCGACCAGCCTGCGCGCATGGGGAGTTTGTCATTGGTAAAATTGGCAGAAGCGGCATCCCAGACTTATGCGTCTTCGCTAGGCCGTACCATGTTATTGTGAATTCGGTAATGACGACTCAGTACGAAATGCTCGCATCTACCAACTTTCCTGTCCACTGTTGTTGTTGATGGTGTTTCTTTCATTTCAATTGACCACATTGTGATTTTAAAGTAACATCCAAATAGTGCACTTTAACTTGACTCAAAACTATCGCAAACGTAAATTTAAGACTGTGTTGTAATAATCTAGGAGTATGACGTTGTGCTTTTTATATGAAATATGCCTCTTTTGGACACAAGAGAGAAGTTTCTGTGTGTAAGCTTAAGGTTTGGGGAAATGGGTCGCCTTCTCCGTATCTCTAGGTCGAAAAGTGGCGTCTAGTTGATCTCACAGTGCCGGATTTTGCGGATTTTTTTTTTATAATTCTCATTGACAGAACGATTGCCGAGGGAGTGCTGGAGTTGCTGTAGACTCAGTATGGCCCACGTGGGTTGTAAGGTTCAGTTTGCAAAGGTGCAGAGGACGATCCGATGACTTCTGCCAGCCTTCTCACGAATTGCAACAGTGCAGCATTCAGATGCCTAAAACGGCTGTCTACTCTTTTTCCCACAATGTGACTTCTGGCGAATATTGTGTAATCAGCCGTCTCTTGGCGATTAAAGTAACCCCAATGATATTCACTACCCAAAACGCACCAAAAGCAATAGGTTAATTACCTAAAATATTTACAAAATCACTAAAACCATTTGTTTCGACGTGAAAACTCCAAATACCTACCCAAAATTTCAGTATAGTTAAAATAGTTTTGCATAATCGCTTCTCACGCTCAAAAATACTCCAATCGAGATCAGCGAACGAAAACATACCACCCACTTCAAGTCAACTTCACCACTTACAGAAAGACGTTCGAACCTCTGCCCACAAGAAGCCTCGGTGAGAACTACACATGCGTTTTTCTCACTTAAGATAAGCCAGCCTGATATTGGTTTCACAGTTCGCAGTCTGTCACCATGGCACTTTAACAGAGATGGCAATGTTGAGTGTCAAAAATAGATAGAACAATTTAATGATGAGTTACATCGTCAGTGCATATGGTCATTCAACACTGAGAGAAAACGTTTTCTGCCTGTCTGTGCATCTAACTGTTGCTTTGAGCAAAACCATCGATCCAAAGATGAAACATCCGTGGTGTTGTCTAGATAACAACAGGTCGCCACCTCGACGAGCACTGAAGGTCGATCTTTCGAGACAAATTGTCCACATCGTCAACCCGGTTTTTTCTATTGTTACACAACTCGGTAACAATTACATTTTTTCGTGAATTATCTTACAGTTGGTCTTTTTTGTTGAACTGAGGGAGGATGACCATCACGTTTTTAATATTGTCCGATAATGAATCAAGACCATTGACTGATATTCTAGTGCAACAATAACGCTTACGAATGAATCACCTGTGGTAACTCACAGCAATTGTCACAGAGCGTTCCCAATAAGACCGTTCCCCTAACAATAAGTCAGACGCAAGAAATGGTTATTTACTGTTGTATGACACCTATTATGCCACAGACCATCACGCAACCTCAAGACGAAATCGCCAGCCAGCCAGTGAACAGATTTCGCAGGGATTTCACGGAAGCTTAGGCATGACAACTGTACAGTCTGTCAGGAATCACGGTTACACGCAATCTGTCGGGGCAGCTGTAAACCTCTTGAGTCGAACACAACAAGGTAGAATATTGAAACTTTAATCAGATAAAACCGGCTGACCAGTTGGATTCTGAGCACAGTACTTAACCATCAGCAAGCATTAGTCAATAATAAAATGGCCTAAACAGTTCAGTAAGGTGGTTCGAAATAAACAAAGAATAGATTATAAGTAAAAACTCATGATATTAATTCAGAATATGTTACATGTAATACTGTATGAAATGTTTGGTCAGCATTTAGTGTAATCAACACGGGGATATACGTGTGGGATTCACAGTACGATAATTCGGCCAATGAAACAGAGATAGGAGAACAGTTGAGACTGACAATGTGCTGGGTAACGAGGCGACAACGCGACAGATTGGGTTCGAGGGTTCGTGCCTACCGGCAAACGCTCTATCATCTTCACTTGCAATAATCGGAACGTTGATTCTGACCCAAATCAACAACAATATATTGAAGATATAACTCTGTAAAACACAGTCATACATAAGCTGTTGTCGGATTTGTCGGGTTTGTTTGGCTTCTGGTTCGCTAAGTTAAAGCGACTTTTCATCCACACTGCTTGTTCGCCACTTGTCAGTACAATATGGGGATTCACATGCTTTCCTTTAGTTTTCAATAGAGGCTTCAAACACCTCTCTCTCTCTCAGATAGCTGAAAAGATTCTGGCTCATTCTAGGTGATTGTATTTATTGCCAAATCGCAAAGTTTGTTCCATCTAACCAGATCTCTTCCAGATAGAGAACTCCATGACGAACGTCACCCCAAATTTACCATCCTAACGGAACTCTGTGGAAAGTCTTTTTAAAGTATCGCTAGTATAGATTACATCAACGAAGATTTCCCATTCGTTCTCTGTGTGGTAGTTAATCTGTTCTTATTTCCCTTCCAGCTGTGTGGTTCAGTTACACGGTGGTTAAAACTTATGTATCGGACCCCTATTTGTATTGACAAATTTGCACTAGTCAGTTGTCTGTTCGGTAAGTTATCAAACTACGCAAAGTACCATAAACTTCTAAATACTTTTTTGTCAACAAAATGTTATCTTCTCTGTACAATCAAGGTGGACGTGAGGATTTTGCGATAAATTGAAGGATGAACAAAAGTGCGAATAGCTCGTTCTTGTTTTGAACTACCTAGTTCGGATAACCACTGCCCTTAACGTCAGTTGTTTAATTCAACATTAACCGGGGGAGAATAATTTAATAAAAGGAGACATTGCATTGTTTATCACACGACCAATACAATGTTTTCATCGTACAAAACGTACTGGCCTCTAATCGTTACTCATTTATCTTTTCAGAAGTGAGTAGTTTCAAATTTACTATGATCATCAAAGGTGCTCACTTCATACCGTTTCGTGATAAACTGCTTTGTGGACCACCTTCAAACCGTCATCTTTCAAAGTCCAACGTCGGTGGAAGAAGGTGGTCGTTTTAACCTATTGACTTTGGACCTCCAATGTCCTTAAGAGTGTACTACCACGATCTAACAAGCCATGCCTTTGGAACAACATCAAGGAACACCTGAACACTTGCCGTAGACGACCACAATGGTTAGGACTGTTACAGTACTGCATAATTCAGCTACGTTTGCATACGGAAGTGATTTGCCTTCCGTAAGCTGCATGGTCATGACAAATCAGCACAGCTTACCATTTGGTCAGACAACATTCTATAGTAGGCTAAACCTCGGTTAACCTGCAAAACATAAGATAGATACTTGCGAACATTTTGCCTTTCGATATTCACACGAATCTCTGCAAACCTGGGTATTCAGCCGAAACTCAAGGTTGTCAACCAGTCAATATTTCCCCACAATGTGTAACTATCCGGAAAACCGTCGCACATCCGTAGCACTTCAACGCTGATAGGGATGACCGGCGCACAACGTGTACAAATCGATTCTAGTGAAGGTACATCCAGTCGCCAGGATGAAGTGCATGTGTTGAGTTAATTTGTTAGCTAGAAAATCTTGGTGCGTTGGTCCGTAGTAGGGACGCTTGATTATGTACTTCGTTGTACAACATAACTGAACATTGGTATACTTGTATGCTAGACGGAACGTAAAATATTGAACTAGCAGAACGAGTACCATGCATTAGTTTTCAAGTATCTAGCCCAGCGAAGATGTTTATCAGTTTCCGAAATTAACTTGATGCTGTATATAACTTAAGATAAACAGTGTCGAGGGATGAGTCTATAATCCACCTGAGACAAAATTTCAGATGGACCGTACCAGTTACTGTTTCCATCATCTGTCCTGAAATTGCTTAATCTGACACAACCATGAAAATAACTTTTAAGCGTAATGTCTCCAAAGTCTCACTCAGAAGATATGACAGAAACAAAATTACAAACAGTGATGACAAAGGAAGATACTTACCTTAACCGGCTGTACACGGGGCGGATATTGTTGCACTGGACCAACCGGCGATTCAGAGGGTGGTTTCGATACAGTGGATTGTGTCCTATTGATTATTAGCGAATGGTTGCACAGGTGTTTCTATTTAATTGGGTCACCATGATAAGGCATACTGCACTGATTCGAATCCAAAACTTGTGAACCTATCCCAAGATTGCGGTCAGATCAATATGCATTAGATCGCGGGATGATAACTGCAAGTAGGTATGAACAGATTTCCTTGGTTGTTACATCCCCTGTTCTCATAGGCAAGGGTGATATTATCTACAGCTGTGAGCCCGTATAAACACCTGTTGAGCATTTATCAGAACAACAACATAACTCAGCATGGCATAAAATATCACTGTACGGAATTTGTACCGACTTTTACTTACTTGTTCGTATCCCGAATCCAACCGGTGCAAATTGTACGGTTGAAATCAAGGTAATTTTACTAAGGAAATACGAAAGTGAATTACTAATATTTTTGCATTTTTGTTTCATACACCGAACAGGGTGAGAGCTAGGTACCATCTTGGGAGAGCCAAAATGGTTGAAAGATAAACACTTCACAATATCTGATTTTGTAAACCCTTAGTCAGAATGCTTTCCACTGGTGTGTGTGCACATGTTGCTAAGTGGATCATGGACTGGGCACTACAGTTACATATGTGAGCTGATTTCAATATTTTAGTTTTGGAGTTGACAAAAATTAAAACTGACTTGGTGTATCTCATTAATGTTGTCAACAAACTATCATGTGCATAAACTAGGAAACGGACCGAACGTTCAAATTGGAATCAAGCTTTTTGGACCTGAGTTTAAGCCTTGTGCACCTGTAACTTGATAATCAAGATTATTATGTATTCCTACACCATGCTTAGTTTGTACACTCTGAATCACCGATTAGACAGGCATGAACTGATCTATCCGTTCAAGTTTAACTCAGGCTCTGATGAGAATAATTAGATGATTCCAAATACACTGTTCTTACGATCACTGCGCTAACACAATGTACGTAAATGTTGAAAGACTGATGATCACCTAGTTAAGTTTTGTTACCACACAGTGTGTACAATACTGCCAAGATCACTCACCATTTGTTTTGAATATATCCAATCCACTTCAACCTATGATCCTCACAGTTAAAACACATGTTCCAGAGATCACGTAGCTACTGGAAATATCACTTGTGAGCACAAATTTCTAAGGATATTTTGCAATATGCTGTGAAGTTGTGAAAATCAGCAGAATTCGATTGCGTAAACGATAATTTTGTTAGAAAGCTTGTCATTTTAGCCTACTTTTGTTTAAATTATCCGAAAACTTGCTGCCGTTTCTCCTTGTCTATCTTCTTCGATTACTCCCTCCTAAGGAAGGCCCAATCATCTTCACGTACGTATCTTGCAATTATGTCTCGGACTTCCTCGAAGGAGTTCAGAACCGGACTGTGTTCAATGAGTGACCATTGATGTGATGTAGTCGGTGTGCATGGATGCGCTATCACTGTCAGCTTGACTATTGTGATTAGACGGAAAGGGACAGTATCTGAGCATCTTGACATATTAGTGTGACTTCTATACTTAACCCACTATTTTTTTTGCTACTGGCAGGTGGTGGACTTCAACTCAACTCGCGCTTTCCCTTTTCCCCCCACTGTTGCTCCGTTAGTCTCCGAGTAACAATGCTTCTAAAACCTCCTCACATTCTTGAAGATATACGGTATTTTCACATCCGATCTTGTTCCGGTCTATGAGATACAATATGTTGTGCACGAATGGCTTTAATTGAGTGGTGAGCATTCCTGCTTAGCAATGTGTTTGTTAAATGAACACACCCAATTTATTAAAGTCAGGGGGCTCAAAGTATCGGTGAAGAGATTGCTGCACTGTTTCTCAACGATGAGAGACATATGATACAGTAAACAAACATTCAGTCATAATTCACGAACATTCCGCTGCATGAAACGATTGATTATATTCATGAGCTCGTTGAAATGAGTCCAAGTTGGTTGTCACTTCCTACCGACATATTGAAAGAAACTTTGCTGCTTTGTACTGAGAATATCAANTATCGAGGAACAGCTGGCTACGGAGACAGAAAACTTGTCATTTTCCAAGCGTTATGTCGATGACACATCAATTTTCAGTCGATCTGAACAGATGACAGGTAACCTGATGCAGCGTCTAAACAGTTGTCCTCCTAATCTGAAGGTCACTTGAGAATCTGAGGTCAACAACTGCCTGCCATTTATAGGTATCCCAGTAGGTCGTCGGGAAGATGGTTCGGTTAGAATAGTTGTCTATAGGAAATCCACGTGGTCCGGCCAATACCTGAACTTCAGCAGTTTCACACCGGTCCAACATAAGTGATCACTGGTAACTAGGCTGTTCACACGCACCAGACGAATCTGTGCTCACGACAGTCTAGCAAATGAACTAGGCTTGACCACTTCTGTCTAACAATCAAATGTTCCCCCAGAAGGTTAATTGATAGACACAGTAGACACAAAACACCGTCCGAAGAGGTGATCACTGCAGAAGAAAAGAGGGTTTACATGTATCTGCCTTTTAAAGGTGCATCAAACGACACAGCGTCTGAGCGAACGTTTAGTGCAGCTGAACTCCGTGTGACCGCTCAGAATCATAAGTTACTAGTGCCTCCAATCAAAGAAGGTCAGTCTATTGGTGCCACTTCACACTGAGTTTGCCAATTTGTATGTAAATGCGGAGAAATTTACATAGGCAGAACCGAGAGATGCTTGAAAGAACATTTACCTAAATGGGTGCAGAATTCGGTGTTACCGGAGAACAGCAGTTTTGTTGAAACACGTAAACAGCCAGTTTTGATCAGTCGGTAGACATGCCCTGACCACTGGTCACTCTATCTTGTGCATTCACAATCTTGTTACGTCATTCTAACCTGAGTATCTTACAGTTTGTTGAAGCAGTTGCAATCAGTCAAGTCAACCCGGCTTTCGGTGTTCAGAAACAACTCTTCGTGAATTTCACCCTTCCCTGAACTTACGCTCTTATCCTAATTCGTTTATTGATTTTCCACCCCTCTCGTTGTTTGCTATAGAAAAACCCATCCATGTTATTGTAACTTTGGTACTGGCGAGTCAATATAAAATGATTGCATCTGCCAGTTTTCGTGTTCTAACCGCTTTGTTCAAACTGTTCAAAGGAACCAGCTGTTTCAAGTAAGGAGTGATGTTTTGGTCCCTTCTCGTAAGAATTAGCACCGGTAAGATGCAGTGAAAAACCCGAGTGTTAGGCAAATCGTCAAGAGGAGATTATCACATGAGTTGCCAGAACTCAACAGAGGATCAAAGCCAATTTACATGAATGATCCATTCCCTTCACACGTATGGTTACATGAGTTACTCGATGTGATAAACCTTTGGTGAATGGACTTTCGATCGCTTTGCACTAAGTTCTTCGAAGTGCCAAATACATCTGTCATTACTTTTTAGTGCAACCGCCCAGATCAATGTAATATGTGCAGTCGCTTCTTGCAGTATCACCTGGATGCTCAAAACATAACCAGATTCAGTAAAAACATGTGTATAAGCTACAAGATAATCAACTACTTGGTATTGCTAAAATAGTCCGAAAATAATTAGTGCAAAACTGCAGGGTCGAATCATTCGTTTTTGCAGTACAGTATAACACACACCAATCGACTGCCTGCTGAGGTGGAACAAAGCGCTTCGGAAAGATGATTGTTGATACAGTACAGTTGGAATCAGTAAGGAAAGATCTTGAGATGAAAGAAGACCCATTGTTATAGGAGGCGGATTTAACTGTAAATGATTTAGCGTGTTCACAGATGGATGCTAATCACAACTGAATAGGAACTGAGCAAAAATTAGCAATTGAATGGGATGGTAGAAAATGCTGAGTTAACAAAAACTGTCTGAATTCCCCCAAAGATTTTCCGGGTCTGTTCTATCTATCTCGGCAGAACAATTCTATTCACGCTGTGTTCCTTCACTCTCACACGAATGGTTTTACGCATATAAGAGGAAAATAGTACGGATCTCATATAGTACATATAAGCACAGTAAACATCGATGTTCAACCCGTTCGTTTGACTTTGGCCATCGAGCTTTATGATAAAGACACAGCCGTACGGCCGGTCATTTATAAATGCGATCATACTGCTTGATAACCAAAGAAATCGAAGCGAGGTTCTTGTCCAATTAAATAAAAACTGGGAACAGGCTATTCTGTTGGTTATTTTGTGACACTTTTACTTACCCAAGGAAATATGGACAATGTGTACTGGCAGAAGAATTTCTGTATCACGAGAAAACCTATGGAAATTAATTATAAAATCCTAGCGGGCTGTTACAGTGCTTGTACCGTTGCGTTATCACAATTTTTGACGAATCTACAGGTAGTTTCTGAAAAATATTAAAGAAACGGATCTGCAGGATATAGGAATATGGAGGTTAACGGAAATAGTTATTTCGATGAGACAATGCTGTTCGCTGCACGTACTAATATAGATAACTGAAGACGTAGATGGATTCCTGAAGTCTTTGGGCACGAGACACCTCAGTGAGGACAATCTTCGTTAATCAGTAATGTGGTTGCGGGTTCGAGCCCTGGTTAATAAGACTGTTTATATCTAGGCGTGGTTTACCTGATACTATCGTACCCATATGTTACTTAAGTTGTCCAATGACAGTAAACGTTCCGTAGTGTATAGGATGGGAACGAAACGTAACCGCCACCGTTTCAGTTTTAATTAATCCAGGCAGATATGTTTAGAATCTGCTAAAAAGTATTGCAAGATAACAGTCAATTTCAGTCGGTTTATAGTTAAGAGGTCGCATGAAGGCTCAGCGGTCTGAACCATTAGGCTTCATCCTATAATATACGACGTTCGTTTATAACAGTTAATTTCAGATGCAGAATTCAGGGAGCTGTATGTGCGAATACGCCGCCTGAATTTTTGGGGGCACTACCCCGTAAATCACCGCTGGTGAAATAGTTAAACCTGGGCTAGATAGACAAAGGTCGGCTGGAGAGTATTAGTGGACAACATGTTCAGTTACCTTCCAAGTCCACTATCAATGAACTGTATTGTTAGTGTTCTTAATTCGTAACTCAAAACAACGAAAGCAAATATACTATCAGTTCTTGCACAGCATGAGTGTGAGCCAGAAGTACTGTTTTTTCATAATCGAACACTGAATTTTAGCCAGAGGAGTGGTTGAAACATTCCGGAACAATGAACGATACCAACTAGCTTCTCACCGAATTATAAATCATTGGAAGTATTCAGCTGAAAGTGAGCGCCATTCATAGTCTGATTATGAGTTCTGTGGGAGAGTTCATATGTTTCTAAAACACTTTCTGGATGACAAAATCTCATATGGGGCAGTGACCTCGATTACAAGTAACTATGTGCACCAAGAATCTATCATATCACAATTTCTGGGAATGTTGATTAAAAATACTTTCAGTTCCGGGGTCAAATTGCAAACGCGTCAATGAGGTTAACAATGTGGATACTTTTGATTTCCATAAACAATTGAGAGGTATTGATTGATGAACAGTTAACTGGTGGGGTAGTTTTGGTGACAAACAAGTATACCGATTTAATCAGGTCAGTAACATAAATTGAGGTTAAATAGTTAAATATGACTGCTTCATTGTTCAGGTGTCAGCCAAGGCGAAGTGTCTTCAAACGTACCACCAATAAACTTTTCGTAAATACAAGCATGGTGCTATTCCGTATTATTTGTTCGTTCCCATTCACGGTATACTTGGTATACTGATGAATCGAAACAGTGAAATCTAGCTATTTATGGTAACAAAATCTCACGGAAGGAAAAAACGATCAAGCAATTGGGACACTAGTGACTGGTATTGATGGACTATTATCCGATAAATCGCGATAAGCAAAATGACTCATCGGCTGTAGTGAAACAGAAATGTCATCTTAAGTTTAGGGGTTCATACTCACTGTGTGTCAAGTACTCTTGTTGTTTAAATCTGAGTAGCTAGTCCATTTCTAGATTAGCAGATTATTCTGATTTATTAACGAAAAATAAACTTTTTGCACTAAAGGCATTTTTATGGAACATTCTACAAGCAGTGCGTTAATGCATGTCAAGCCGGTTGTCCAGGATAAATAATATTATGCAGAATTAGACTAAACGGAGTGTTGGAAATGACAACCCATTCGGACCGTAACAGTATCGTTTGCACTTTCATACCAATAGGTTAGTTTTCGTCCGGATGCAAACTTTAAATAGCCAGTTCTCAACAACGTCTATTCTCAATCGTACAGTCAGCGATTTGAGTCGGGTTACCGGAGGAACTTTTCTCAGTAATAGACAGTGCCCAGTCCACACCTGAACCCACTTATCTGGTGACAATTAATTTGTATTGGTCTCTCAAGCGAACAATTTCATATAACGATTGTAAGTAACAACTGTGATAGCTCCCGTAGTTCAGATTGAAACAGTATGAAAGTGAACTAACTCAACAATTGACACAGTTCGCGTTATACTAGTAAACATACAACAGAAAAGCATAAACTTACTGTCCGATAGTGCATACAAGTGTCGTGGACTTTTGCTCATTTGGTCGTCACTTTGACTACTTCAGATTTTGCACATCTCTGTTGGCAAGCAATGAATCTTAAGCACCACAGATGCCTTAGAAATCCTATTTGTCTTGCATGATGTGTGAGGAACGAGTTCAGTGTTTGTGACAAGCTGGCTGTTATGTACAAACGATGGGCAAATTTCCGTTCCGTTAAGTTTTCAGCCGTAAACAATTTATTCGTTGAATAACGTACTCTAGCTCGATTTCGATATGTTTATTAACCAAAATGCGCGGAAAGTATACCAGTGGTCGCGTGATTGTGGTCTCTCTTCACCTCACCCATTGGACTCATTATTCTCTAACAATTATTGGAACAGAAGTCATGCAATGGTCTCGAGACAGACGTGGCACACGCAAAACTCTTGAAAATGTTCTTGGTATCTGAGATCGAGTTAAACAGTAGAACATAAGACAAATGTTTTCTCATTTTTTTCGCTTCTTTTTCTTCTCTCACCCTGTTGTTGCTTGTATAGAACCTGTAACGCTAACTCTACTTTGTTCGTTGCCTTTCTAACGATTAAATCGTCATATATCAGAATTAGAAATATTCTTTTTCCGTCGGCTTTATGAGCACGCCACTTCAGATTGGACTGATCACCGTGATGAACACATCTTCCCGAATGCAATAGCCTCCCTTAGTTTTCTACCAATTTTCTGAAAGCCTTGTTCTTCGTTTGCTTTCAGCAAGCATCCGAGGAAACTTACGGTGTCTATTCAGGAAGTAAGCAAGAAATGTTGTGCACTTCATATCTGAAGCAGCAAAGTCGCGAATCGTTCACGTAGCTTAAGATACCCGCACCAAATTTAGTACGAATGAAGTTGAACAGTTTGGGCGTCGTGTTTAACATGTTATTGATAAATAGGTTGAGAACAACACAACGTTACGAGCAGGTCGTATTACAACTTGCTGGTAACGTTGTGTTATTCTCAATCTGTTCACGTAGCGCCTTTGGGCAGGCTGAGTTTGCTAAATTCACTGCATGTCTTGCTAAATATAGGAGTTATTAGGAACCCTGAAATTTTTCTTAAAATTTATCGACCATCTCGCTCGAACAGCCAATCAAAACGTTGGTCAACTTACGAGCGGGAAGCATCTAGGTATAGATGAGCTAGCACACTGATCTATGTGCAACAACCGGAAACGCCCCAGGCTACATCCTCAGTTCAGCTTGAGGCGAAAAAGGTGTAATTTACGCAGAATGGCGCAGAGCAACGTAGAGTTTGTTTCACAGCTAACTGAGAGTAAAATATTAGGCTGGTTCCACTCAACGTTTTGAGAACATGTGTCAGATTACAAACCACGTTTTGACTTGAATACGATATGTGAAATTTCACTTTTGGGTAAAAAAAATGTTGCCATCATAGTAGCTGTTTGAATGGGGGGGGGGAAATGATCAACACCGGAAGCGGTTACATGTCGCGCCCTATTTTCAAATGGAGAAGTGTTTGCAGACAGTATTTTCCGAAATTGTGTACTGACCTCAACTCTGACACCACACGATTGACAAGGAGAGGAAGCATTGAACCAGCCAAATGAGTAGCAAATTAAATGCATCAAAAGAATTTTGGTGATAACAAACTCTTGCCTGGTGAAGTTGAATTCGATGACAATGGTGATAGCTGTCGAAGCAGCAAGCGAATGTGGTTCTTGGTTAGAGTACGGTGAAAACCCTATTGAAACAAGCTGTAGGACCATGACTTCCTTTGTCTTGAGCGCACCCAACAGTCAACTACTTGCCTGTTAACTCTGGCCTAAGTCCATGGGTTGTCAAGATTGTTCAACCCGGAAAGCTGCTTGTTGACAGTTCGAACTATCCAAAACTGTAGAGATGTGTTCTGAAGACATGTTGACGTTATATATATATATGTATATATATAATCAACAAGTCTACCAATCTCTACAGTTTTGAATAGTTCGAACTGTCAATATATGTATATACATGCCGGAAATGGTTATACCACTTTCCCCAAGATCAAGACAAATGTATACTGTGAAGGTCTGGAAGCGTTTATGCCTCAATAAATGGAGCCGTATAGTTTATATTTCTTGGTATTATGGTATTCTTCAATGGACCACTGTGCGCGGCTAACATCAAGCGTGAAAATGTCGATCTCCTTCCATGGTAGTCATTTGTTCCTCATGAGTTACTGAGTTCACTTGCATCTAGTCAATGCCGATCTGCACCTACCAGCGTGGTGCAGTTAGAAAGAAACGGGAAGGACGCAAGTGTTCACAACGATCGGTATAAATTGCCGCATAGTCACTTCTTGTGTGGTTGCGTAATTTGAGATATTCCAGTTCTGTAGTTTTAAATATTTTAGAGTTGCATCCGTTTCCCGTAGTGGTATGAATTCCGGGTTATTTTTGACCATTCGCAACTTCGCGAAGCACTGAGGCAGTAAGTAACTGGCATTTGGATTCTGATTTTCATACTAAAGAAACTTTCACTACCTTGAGGAGAATGTCTTTGGCATGTGTAATCCAGCTGCACATTTATTCATTAATACTGTACAAATTTCCCATATATCTTGCATGTCAGCCAGGTCGTTAATGATTTAGTGCTACACTAAAGCAATTAATCTTATTTCACATTCGTGACTCAAAGAGTATGCATGGAATCGAAACCGCGTGGAGAACTGGGTATCAGTCTCCAGATCGTAATATGGGCTTCGTTTACTATACAAAAACTGTTACTGAGAAAGCTTACTGGTAGTCAGTGAATGAATTGATAATAAACCGTTTCACACTGAAGGTTAATTACAAGGCTGTGTCCGGCATTTAAGTGGATCAGGTGAGTCATATCCGCTCCAGTAAGAAGGAGGTTCAGATTTCAGTGAACATTCCATAAAACACCAACGCGATGAACTTGAATCGAATCCGATAAAATCAGTGGGTTTGAACAGTTGTAAGCGAACATGACAGATAAAGCATAGTACAGACATTGACTTACCAGCCAACTTTGGGAACATTCCGGAAGCTCAGTGTCCTGAAGCCGAACGAAAGTTTGACAGAGTAGAACATCAACGTTGGACTTCGACTTTGAAGAGCATCGGTAGTCCAATAGGAGTTGGCGTGATACCACTGCACCCCTGCTCTCACGTTGACCCTGGTAGACAAATGGTCGACGCACTTTGTCATGCGCGACGTGCGCCTAAGCCCGTGGGCGCCGTGGGTGTGTGATGTGCAGTCGTGCACACACAAATATGTGCACGAATGTGTACGTGAATGGTGAGTCCGCACCATTAAAAGTATGTGGTCAGATCAGTCAGGCTCCGAACAATGCTCACTCTGTTTTAGATCTCCGAAACAAAGCACTGAATGATTCAATGTACAAATAAATGAAGACTAATAGACCTATTGTACGTTGCAAACCTGGCTGATGGCATCACACATAAGACTGCAATGACTGAGACTTTAGTACAAAAGACCAACAGAGTAGAACTGCAATTTATGACTAATTGTTACGGTGATTTGCGTTACTGACTCGTTGCATGATCGTTAATGTACTGGTGTAACCGAATGCAATTTTCAAACGTTAGCAGAAACTTTGACAGAAAAGGGGGCAGTGATCTAGCGCGTTCGTTCGTGGACGATCCAATGACAACCCACGATTAGTTTGGCTTTTAATCAGTTTTAGTACATATATAAAAATTTTTAAGAAATCGTTTTCCAGTTAGTTGTAAGAGTGGCTTCGCAGTAAGCATTCGACTGTACCTCGCGTAAGCTGGACAACGTAACTGTAAGTTAGCCTTGACCCCTAAGTTGGCGCCGTCGTATGGATAAGCTGAATTTCCCCAGTTCCCATACCATACACGGAAAACCGGTAGAGACTAGGTGGCCTGTCCCCGAGAATATCCTCAATAATCTGCTAGACATTCACAGTCAGTCTATTTTACAGGCATTCATTAATAAATAACTCACAAGACGAGACCACAGCCTCTCCACGTTCAGATATCAATTTCCATGATTACATGCCCATTTAAAATGACACAAGAGGTTGCTATAGCACTGTCCTGTCAACATCTCCAGAGTGGTCCAATCTAAGTGATCCACACAGGTGTGTGACAAAAATGGGAAACAGATATTTTGTCAAGGTTGTAATTTTGCGTGAGGGTTTACTTTATCGGCTGTTCAAACCATATCAAGTCGGCAAACACTCAGCGTATACGCATGAAGTATGGCTGTATGGAACAATGTTAAAGTGGTTATTCCGTCTTAGTCACATCTGTTCTCTTCATTGCCCCGAATGGTCCGGCCACCATGGTCTATCGCTGCTTTCTGATGCAGCTCGATTAGACGGTCCGTTACTGTACGCCCTCAAACAGTGTTGGAAATTCATTTTCAAAAACTAGTTCTCTTATCTTCCCCACTGTGCTCGTCTACTCAGGTTCCCTCGGTAGACTCTGGATATGTGCAGTAATACCAGTGAAACCCTTGGGTTATATTAAAGTGGCCACGAGTCATAAGAAACTGTTGTCAGACCATTTTAAAGTGGAAAGGTATATTGCATCGTGCCTACACTCTGAAACAATTGTGTGTGATCTATATCACGCATGCCTGACTGATTGCCCGCCTACACACAGAGTCTTTCATCGTAAAGACAAACGAACCTCGATCAATCAGTTCCATTTGTTCGATACCATATAACGTCGTCACGTATAGCTCATCGTGACCTAGTCCATTCCGGCACTTAAGGGTCTCTTGAATCGAATCCTCATACTGGGCGAACGTCGCCACAGTGTCGACGGGGAAGCCGGAATACTACAGGTCTCACCCAGGAGTAAAGGGTTGTCCTTCACTTTTCCTAAGAAAGTACCTGTCTTCTGTGCTGGCTGATATTCTAAGTCAACAAAATCCACGGAACCGTTTGAATCAACATGTTTTTGTGACTGCTAATTCAAATAAGTCATACGGCTGGCCGAAATTGAAGAGAATGTGCCACCTGAAGGGCTCATCTGAATGCGAGGACTGTGTTCAACTGTGGATGGCGTTCAACGTGAAACTGGATATAACTTGGTCGTCCTCGATATACTCAAACCCAGACATACCATGATTTTGCTGAGCATGGAATACCTGGATGCGACTGTATGCTTGGTGAATCATTCAGAGCATTGTGAACCGACCATATGATTAACCGAATGGCGAGAGCAATATTAGCGATCGATCGGTTACGTTCTCTAAGTGATTTGCTTGTTTCGTTTGTGTGGGGAAGGGTGATAATTCGGTTTGTTGCGAATATGGCGTGGTTAAACTGGTTGTTTCTGATAAGCCCAAATCTATTCACAATCGCTTTACATATCTGTTCCGGTGTGAAACTACTTGCTAACAGCCCAGATGTTTTTTTATTTTCTATCTGTTCATATCAGTGTAATGTGCATGTAAAAACAGGTATTCTGGACCGACGTGTCAGCAAGTTTGGACCGGTACTAATCAGAATTCTGCAGTCGTAAGATGCAGTTCACGGATTCCCTAGAAATGGAATGTAAACAGTCAGCCCACCTTCCCAGCTAACAGAGGGCATCACCCCGTAAGAATCTGTTCTCCTGTCGTCTGTGTTCAAGTCAATCATAAATGTGATACAATTGTAAGTGTCCTAAGTTAACCACACTAACTAGCTGGCTTGAACGGAGGAGATTTCGCTGGTTTTGAAAATGAGGAACAAAATGAGGATCAAAATGTTTTGATTGCTTAGAACATAAGTGGAATGTGGCAGTTGATTCACAGTGTGTTCGGTCCAGTCTGAAAAGAGGTATGCAATGTCCAAACATCCTATTAATGAGTGATAAACAATCAGGACTTTAGTTTGATTACTACTCTCATTTGATCACAATGTTCACAACCAGCTAGACTTGCCAACAAACTCTATTTGCAAAACGGTACTAGACCCGAGTTGTACACTTGGTACAGCTGGTCAGCAGCGTATTTCCCCGCCACCACTTAGACTTGAACTTCGACTCGAGTTCTCCTGGGGAACCGCATTAAATGCTTCGTCGCTGAGTTTGCACGCTACATTTTTCAGGAGAAACATCTAATCAATTTCACTTGTGAGTGATGCCCAGTTCGTTGCAGTATTTCGACGACAGGCAAAGTAGATGAAAGTTTAGTTGAACGCGAATGTTGAAGTAGAATGTGAGTGACATTCGATCTGTAGTAACCGACCTGCAATCAAAACGCTGTACAAAGCAGTTTAATGAATTGCACGTTTTCAACGCAACTGAAAAGCTCAGGTAGCGAGGTTATTAGCTGAAGATGACAAAACAATTACTGTATTTCCTTCAAGAAGAACTGAGGACCCTGAGCACTACTCGCAGAAGAAAGTGATTGAACAACCATATGGCCAGTCAACTGTATGTACAGACATCTATACACGCATATGCATATATATATAGAGCGCAATCGAAACTAGCGAGCGCGCACATACTGAATTTGAATCGTATAACAGAGCGTGCTACCTTGTTCTTAGTGTCATTTTGGTTTTTCGGTTGTGTAAGCCCTGTGCATGGCTTACTGGACCTTTAGTTTATGCTCGTTTTTTTACAGGACTATTGCTGGAACCCTTACTTCGGAAGAACGCTATCCCCGATGTCTCCACCTAGCCCAAATTTGGTTAACAAGTGTAACGGACAATCAGAATGAAAACGGTCGGCTTGCATTCTACAATATACGCGCACAAAGTTAGCGATGTTTTGATTATGTGAATTCTCATAGGGTAGTTGTGTAGTCCGTTGAATCAGTGAATTCATTTTACGTACGACCGAGTTAGTTTGTTTACGCTGTGATTTTAGAGGTGACCAGCCACATAATCGTTCATGTCAAATATATATAGGTGTACATATATAAAGTGGACAAATGTGAGACTGATCGTCTCCAAACTCCCAACTTAAAGGAGTCTTAAAAAATGTCCCCAGCAGCAAACCAAGCTTGTCTCTCCATACTACTTTTAGAATAATGGTCCAGTACAGGCTGTTCAGACCGTTTCCCATCTAGTCAGTCGTTTCGTTACCCAAATTAAATAATTATTGTGAATCGCGCGGTTTATTGCATCTGACTGATGAAGGTATGCTGTGAATAACCTGTCTGGCTTCCTTGTGATTACTCTCCCTAAAACCAACATTTGTTTGTACGGACCAATTAACCAGCTAACTTGAAAGAAAGGACTAATCTACAGACATATCGAGAAAACAGCTAACCGATTAATCTAGTAACAAACCGTGACATCACTCCTGAGGAAGGCTACACGGGGTGGTTGAAGCGCAAAGTATTACAACTTGCTCGTAACCTTGTCAGTCGTAACATTCTCAAACGATTGACCAGAAACCATGGCATCTCCAGAAATGCGTGGTTCGGCGATGAATTGACAGAAGCCATTGCCATCAGGATCACCAAATCGTAGAATGGCCAGGCAACTAATCATGGTCACTGACGAGATGGGTATATCACAGCTTCGAGCGTTGTACTTGTACAGTGCACTTCTGTTGGACCGCGATAGCCAGTCGGAGGGTGCGTTGTAATCGTGATCATTAACATTGTGCTGATAATCTGTGTAGTTTGAGTTGATCTGCTTTACCTAAGTATAACCAGACTTTCATCTCTTCGTTCTTACTATTCCGGCTGTCTCAGTCCCACTCAGTCTTAGACGAATGATCAGAACGTAAATCAATGCCTATCATCCTGGTCGCATCCTGAAGTTAGTTCACCACACTTTCACTCCTCTTGTGACCAGCAAGATCGCACGGGTTGTTGTTCTTGTGTCCTTATTGAAGACACCTAATTGGTTCTGTGATGATGTTGGTACCTCACAGTGTGGAATCGGTCTGCGGTGTGATGACAGTGCTGCTACGTGCGATGCAGTCAGCTTCTGTCCAAGTGGGTAATTCAGCCATTCTAACGGTCACTTGTTATTAGAGGTCAATCTGCACGCTGTTTACATCCGGTGTCGAACTCATCATGTATGGTCTAGAGAATGTGTTCTGTTTCATCCTGCTAGTCGTCAAACTTTGTACAATGTTTATACTGAGGTGGTATGCGCGATAATTGGCGTTACGCGTTTGGGGCGAGGGTGGGAGCCCTCCTGGATCCGGTTGTTTGTTAAGACTGGCTAACGAACACGTGTTTAACAAAACCGGAAATCGTCGCCCATCTGATTAGACACTGCTAGTCATCTAACAGATCACACCACCACCTCTGTGGTCGGCACGGATTGAATACAGCATCAATAGACACTAAAGCGCATGGTTGCCATAACCAAGCTAAAGACGTTGTTTATATTCACACATACGCACAATGTAAGCGCCTCTGATTCACTTTACATAAGGTGTGTTGTTCACTTTAAAATGTGGTCCTGTTTGGATTGGTTACTGCTACGACCATCAGTATTGGCACTGTTCATTCATGGGGCCAGCAACAGACCACTCTGATCGACCGAATGGTGTGCACGTAAGAAATGATGAGTCTTGCCAGGACTTTACTGGTTGGAGGGATCCAGATGAATACGTCATAAAGACTGCACGGTTAACAATCGGTTGAAACAAGAGTAAAAAGAATGTGGATGTTTTCTGAACCCGAAATCTCAGTCAACCCCTCATGTGCGAAGTCGACCTGAACACTGAACCTGTAGATGAGAGCAATGTAAAGTCTGCTTACTAAAATTTCGTTCATAAAATTTCTACCTGGTGAACCAATCATGTGACTAAGTGAAAGCAGCGGTGTGTTGATTAAGCAGTGGGGTTCGTTAGTCATTTACACCGCGGCCATGTGAACATCAGAAATCCGAGTTTTTTGTTTCCACAAAATCGGATGTAACTCAGTGTATGGGGCTCAGTTTACTTCGGTGAAGTGTCAGTCGATTCAAACAACTATCAGGAAATGGGTGAACGTGCATTAGAGGTTAGTTTAGGATTGACAGATTATCGTCACGCAGCCACCATAGTGGCAGAGTACAACTTTTCGAACTGTTATTAAATGTTTTCCCTACAGGAGACCCAGCTGTGAAAAAAAACTGGATTTTGGTCGGATTCGAATCACTGACAGGAGCAGCCTGCTCAGACATGACAAGTGCAGACGGACTACGAATTTGAACGTAATAGCGAAGATTGCAGGGCAAAATGTTTCACCGATTTTCCACAACTTATCTCAAAATTTTCGTCCATCGTTAGAGTTCCCAGGTCTGCATTTCCCGAACGTTTGGCCTTTATTCATGTCATCGTGGCGTCAACTTACAGCAGCATCGGTGATCTGCCAAAGTTAAATATTCCAAGAACAAGTAGCTTGAACAAAAAGCATTTAAAATAGGTCTTTGCGGAATGCGGCTGTTTGGATGGAACCAGTCCGATAGCTGTATGTTCATCGATGTCCCGCTAATTAGCTAGCTAGCTGTCAATGCAATCGCTTATCAAAACCGTATCTATGAGGTTTTGTAACAGGATGGATGTTAAACTCAATTAAAAGCTTTGGCAAAAGCAAGTTAGACAACATCAGTCGGAAATCCTACATTATAGGTCTTTGTCAAATAGGTGGTGGGTGCGGCAAGTTTATGACTCGTCAATATCCCCTTAGGGAAGTCATCTTATGCTCTTGTAATGATTTCAAGTTTTGTCACCGTGGTCCGGAGAGAGAGATACAGTGAGCCCTCTATTATATTGGATAACATTGAAAACAGTGTTACTGTTCGATAATTACCTGAGTCCTCTCCGCATCCATTTTTAAAGATATGCTTAATCATTAACACTGTCTGAGAGTTTGGTTAACGACTAACTAGCTGGGAACAATCCAGAAATGCTGTTAACTGTTTCACCAATCAGATTGCGTCGTTCTGTAAGACGACGGGGCTATCAACTCCTGTTCGGGCGTCCTGTATATCTGTATCTGTTGTACTTCTGTTTAAACCTGCAACACTGAACTTTGGAACAGTGCAGTTGCTTTTCTGGAAATTGGCTCGCCATGTGCAGTTGTGTACACTTATGCATTCCATGTCCAGCTTATTGGTAGTCTCTCCGCATATCTCGATATGTCCAGCAGAAGTTCGAAACACACAGAGAGACTACAGTTCATCTTCTGCTTTACGACAAAGCTTTATTAATCACAAGATGAACCTTATCTTACAGTAGCCTTTATGAGCTTACGCCTTTTAACATACCCATTGAAGACAAGTTAGGTTTGTTCCATCTGGTACCCGTTGTATGCTCAAAATTTCAGTGCATTTAGAAGTTTGCTTTGCGCTTTGGGAGTATCAGCTTTCACTGAGTCGAGGAACATTAACTGACAGTCATGCGGTAAGAGCATCTGCAGTTGACCTAACGATTATTCACTGGAACTAATACAAGCTGGGTGTAGTGATACAGCTAGAGAGTGCACTTTGTCCCATTGTTGCTTCGAGGTTCGTTCATGAATATCCTTCGTTTTGGAGGAATATCTCGTCTAGTTCCGTATGAATAGATCAGTTCATCTGCTCTGTTATCACTGTAGCCAAGCTGAGTTTTAACTCCTAAACTCCTGATCACACCAGCTTTGTGTGTGGCTCTTGATGATTCTCGACAACTTCCTCACCTAATAAAATCCTAGATAAGATGAACTAGGTGAATTTTTGTAATTGTTTCACGGAACCAAATACCTAACGACAAATAATGAAACTGCAACTCTTACCTATACTGTTCATTAAATTTCTTTTCTGTGTGATGCAAACATAACGGATTCATTATTATTCATTTCTAGGCTATAATTCTTATACGATTCTTTTCTCGTGGTGCAAAAAATCTGTTGTTAACCTGCCGTGACCTGGGTCGTAAAGCGAAATTTGGAATGTTCGTCGATTGATTTGCTGCTATATGACGCGTGGCGCATTGTCTTAAAAAGATGGTTGCGATTAAATGAATTTCTTGGTAAGACCTGTTTTCAGGGCTGCCACAATAATCAATCAGACAGTATATTTCGTATTCAAAATACTTTAATCAAGCCTAACTGCGATCTTTATCAATACTGTTCACATTATTCCCTACAGTATGGGTTAGGAATATCATGAAGCATATCCTGCAAGTTGTTATGAATGTATTCTCAGAGAATGTTCTGCTCACCATTTGGTTCTACAGCACTTCCACCCAAATACCCCAGGGAGCGGATAATCCCATATTAACTGGGGGCTGGTAAACATCAGATCTTTCCGATCCTGGTTAGGCAGAGTGGACAAACAAAGATGAAGTCAATTTTTAAGCTGGCATTATCCGACGCCTACTTGTAAAGTTTCAGTGTCATTTTGATTTCCCACGTGCGACCGTGTCCCATGTCAGTATTATGAAAAACAAGGGAACCCAGACAAATAAACGTATGTTGAATGGTGATTTTGATGTGGTACGTTTGACAGGCACGCATGGGGCAGCTGCGCATGCTAAGCTGAACGGTTAATTGTCTGTTGCATATCACGTTTCAACCCGTTAACTAATACATGTCATTTGAGTTCAGGTGCAGTGGCAGAATACCACCAGAGTTGGTCTATTCTAGAGACAGATTGAACTGTCACAAGCCGTTTATCGTTTGGGTTCTCCACACTAAAGGGGATACCTCATCAAATGGCCACGAGCAACCTGATCGTTTTGACAGCTATACAAGTTGGCTGGAATTTCAAAGGCGTTCTGAGTGTAACACTGCTAAATTGGATGTCTAAAAGTGGTACACTCGGAACTTGTGCCTATCTCTTACCCATTTCTCGTAGTAAAACTGAGTACCTACAGGACAGTTACCATACGTGGACTAAGTCGAGCAGCCTGAGTACGACTCAGAGTATTTTCAAATAACTCCGATCTGAGATAATACGAACAACATGGCAGACGAACCCAGTATACACACACACGGGCGCTTTGGGACAAAGGCTGGCTGACGAAACGAATTTGTAGAGACAATGAAATCTTGAGGATCTATGCAACTATTTGAATTTCAGGGCCGTAATTATTAGTGAGAAGTATGGAAGGTATGTGCTGGAACCATATGGTTTACGTGGGCATGTGCTCTTTATCGGCAGATTACAGAGCTGGTTGGATTTCTTGCTGTTTCACAGGACCTGGTTTGGATTTGCGAGGTATTAACATAAACTTTAGGTTGTTTATCTAAACGTAAACAACATCACTGTGACCAGATCAAAGCAAAGAGAACGGAACAACATTCAGTCTGATCGAATCAGTAAGGGTGAACTGGAATAAGCTTTGTCAGCTCATTAGTTTCTGAACCTATCCAAACATCGCTTAACAAGGCAGCATAATACTTCCATGCGAGCCTACTAGATGATAGGATAATGCTTCAGTTGTTCAAATAAAAACCAAAGCTTCAGTCCGATTGAAGTACACTTTAAAATGTTTGCCAGACTGCAACAACCAATCACCTCACCGAAGCGTATGTTTGAGATGCTCCTCTTCAGTTTGCTGGTAGGCGCAGGGCTAACTGAAGAGTAGTCGCTTCAGAAAATTCTTTCATTCTAATCACAAAATTCTTCGAACTGAAATAGCGTCTAAAAAATATTTCAGATCCTCTCTGTGGAACCGGTTAGTATGTTCACTGTGTTCAGCCAAGCAAGTCAATTACACCTGGAGCTCTAGCCGTGAAAGATACAGCATTTTTTAGTGGCATAAGTATGTACATTCGCTGAACGAAATTTACTGGAAACACTGGCAGGTTTGGCGCCGTTTTCACTCCTCCTATGAACTTCCGTCATAACTCCTATCATATGGACAGTAGATTTTGAAGGTAAAAGGCAGTTCTTTTCACCCTTCTAACTTTAGCATTTGTAGGACTTGTGATCGAGGTACAGTGAAAGCCGTAAGGAAGCTGACTCGCTGATGACGCCTTACTCTCACTTGCAGCTCGGTTGTGTTGTTTGCAAGGTGTAGGCACCTTGATGCTGAATGTTTGAATAGGGACGTAGTCATTTTCAGTAGTTAGATCCCTTCCCGTCCCCTTCTTTTTCCTTCTCTCTTTCTATATAGGGTTTGCTGTTTCTTCATGGTTGTGTGGCAGTTAAGCATTAGTGTGAACCACTGATGTATTGCTGTCTATGATGATGACAGAGGAAATGAAGACCATATGAGATGCAGCGGGCTTGAAACTAGCTTCCTGCATCCTATTACATTTTTACCGGTGAATACCTACCACTTGAGCTATCATATATCCTTACTCTGTATAAATCTTGAAGTAAAATGCGTTTCTGCGAGGTTCCTACAAGTGTTGTCGACATTTACACGTATCTACTGGCTCCATTGAAGCTGTGGTAACAATTCCCATATGATCCTATTAAGTGTTCATTTAGAAGCTGAAAGTGGTTTAACTGAGAGTATTTCGTCGGTTTACACTGTCATATAAAAATGGTACTTGTGAAAAATTTCACAAGAACTGTTCAGCTTACTTGCACTGGTTACTCTGTATAGGCTGTTGCCTGAGCCTATAGTTATCGTTTTTAGTGGTGCAATGTGGCGCAAACACGAAATAGCTTCATTAGTCAAAGACCTAACATTCCACTTGCGAAATACGGAGTTACACTTATGTGAAACGGGATGGTGTTATTGATTACTAAATCTCAACATCCACTTTGGGTCTTGACACGAGTGACTTGAAAGCATGATTTCGCATTAAAAACAATGATGGAACCATGGTACTACCCGTCCAACAACGTGTTGAGTACGAAGTGAGTAAGCCTACCTGCTGTTCCATGTTTAATGAGCTATTTTCTCTCTGGATTCGTTATCTTCCATGGTGTTTTTGTACTCGTGTTTGAAAAGGGTTCTCCCTCATCAGTCTGCCGTCATCTGTCAATAACCATTGATTGGTTTGCTAATGAGAAAACCATAACGGTATGTTTGAAAGATATTAGTTTACTATACCTTCCACAGCCAGCGTACGAAAAGATCTGCACTTATGCATGGAGAGTTTTTGGAGGTATGCTCATTCCATTCGCATATGACAGTCGCACACAAGCACCATCCACGAACAGTCGTTCTACACGACATGTGGTCTGTTTTGACAGGCAATTTCCCCCTATCCTCGTGGTTTGACCAAAACGACACCCGAAAGAAAGAACGGGCTTACGGACGCTATCGCACCAGGCTTGGTGACAGTGCATTGAAATGCATATATGCGCATGTGCGTGTATGTGTAGAGGAACATAAATTCATCTCCTCCAGACGCGTATCTACAGATTAGACCTTTGAATACGATAGATGTTGCGACTTCCGGATCTCGACTGTGGCATGTGGGCCGGATGACATTCCGGTGAGAATAAAACACCTGTTCCTATTCTCTCTATAGCTCGCCTCGAGACCAGATCCGCCACCCTCTAGTCTCCGTTCTTCCTGGTCCTCTAACGCTGTGTGATCGACTCCACTAAATTGCACAGAACAAACAATCTACCGCTGTTGATGTGTGGGGCCTTTGTTTGCCAACAATGTGTTTGTGTAGAACGTTGGCCCATAGTGTGTGTGGGCATTAGAGGAAGAAGTGCTAAAGTACTCTATACCATGATGAGTATGTCCTACTGGCGGTGCTAGATCACCGAGCTGATTAGCTCAATCTGAGATATCTCAATTAGCCCCACTAATCACTACAATGTCAGCAGTCTTTCAATATAAACTTAGTAGTTGAGGTAATCCTAGAGAAAAATTCCGTTTGCTGGGGTCTGCTGAACTTGGTGACCATTTAGTTGTTCCATGTTTATCGACCATCACAAAGCAGTCCAGTTTAACTGTTGACTAGACTGTGCGTGAATTCATGTTTATTGTCTTAGAAAAGCATCACTTTTATAAACATTGGATAGCAGCAAATATTAGAGCATCCCTTTGGTCCACATTTAACAACCATTTTCATGTAATTTATTCTCATTACTCAGCATTGGTTGGAAATGAAACTTTTAGGTCCTGCAAACGTAACGTCGTAAGGTTCACCTTTTTACAAGTGTCTATCAATACGTGGTTTGCCACTGGGTTTCGAAAGTCGTCGTCTTTCTGCAGTGAATTCTGATCAAGGTGTTGATTAATTTTCACCAAGCCAATTTTTAATTGTGCTTGTTAGCAAGACAAAAATGAAGCCGAGTCTTCAATCTATTAACACTTGTTAGTGAGGCTTAACGGTCGTAAAACCACTAGACAAAATGAAAACAATGTCGCATCCTAGAAATAAAGGTGGGGAAAAATTCGATGTTGTTTTACAAGTTTGCGTACTCAGGAATGCTCACCTGTAAAATGTATTGTGGCTAGGTTGGCGTCTTCCCTACAACTCACGTAGAGAAAAATCGACTGAATGTCTCGTCGCGTCGTCGAAAAGTATTCCCATTTTCGTTAGGCGGGTGCAAGCGATGAGAGTTTGTCAGCTTCCACCTGGCTTCACTATGAAGTTGTAGTTATGTGGTGCAACAGATATGCTGTTTAGGACATACTCGGTCACTGAACAAAAATATCAGCCTGAATAGGTGCCTCCCACCCTTTGATTGTTCACGGTGTTAAGGAGAGGAGGGTATGGGTAAAGGAAAGGGCTGACTCAGTCAGTTAGCCTGCATATAGGGGTCTTCATTTTCCAGATATCTACTGGATACGGGGCACCTGAGTAGAATCACAGCTGGTCCAGCGTAAGCCACTTATGTTGGTGGCTATAAGCGAGCGTCCTTCGTCTTCGCCCACTGTGATAGGCTGGTCCGGAAACGGATACCACCAACCATGTAGGGTATATCGACTTTGAGAGTTCACAGGAAGAAAACCGGACCCCAAGATAGTATAGATTGTACGGAAAAGGCGCGTTCGGTATGGACATCATAATTCGTAACTCCAACTTTAGTTAACCTTCCGACATTAGTTTATAGTCGGTATATTGGAAACTGCTATTAACCACATATTTTATCCAGATACTACATGTGCTGACCTAAACTAATCTGCATATGAGGTCAACCTCCTTAAATCACGAAACATGAAACACAGTAAAAGATGGCAGATGGTCGATCGCCTGAATTGGCTTCGCCGGTAGGTCCAGTTTGCATAAGGTGAGTCACCCTACGTGTGGCCACACTCTATAATCAGTGCACTGCAAAGTCGAAGTGTGCTTCCATTTTAGTAGTGTTAACCGTGATCACACCCGATCAACTGTAACAGACCAGAAGCATCTGGAATCCAGTCACGTGCCAAAGTTGAATAAATCATGCATACGTCTCAACAAAAACTCTGGTTGATGTATGATACACTTAAATAAACATAGCAGTTCCAAACATTCCTGTAGGAATAGTCTACCTAAACTACTCGACCTTACCAGAGACACTGCATCCCGTTTACAATGATCACGGACATGTAAATTCGAGGTAGGATCGATTATTGTGCCCACGCTAACCTGAGAAAAAAGCATCCAGGAGGGCTATGTGTGCCGGACCTTTTGGGCATTTGCTTTCAGTTCATGATATTTTTATATAGTCGTTTGCAGTGTGATACATTTCTCCCCCAAGCAGTGGGGAGCCGAGCACTCATGAACTTTTTCTCCGCTGTGGAAACTTACACGAACCTAATTACTTTTGGGACTGCCGAATACATGTATCTACCCGATGGATACAAATGGACGATTACAGTGAATATTGCTAGGTAAGCAGTACGTGGCTCTTGTTACTGGATTGATACAATTATATGTACATGAACTCACATCCAGGTACTGATCATTTAAATGTCATCTGATATAACGAATTTCTAGCTCTTAAATTTTCCCAAGTGTTAATCGCTCACAACTTTAGAGGAATACAAACTGTAGTCTGAGAACAACACACAGCTGACCAAAAACGTGAACACTGCAATCGGTATGGATATAACTGGAACAGGACAGTGTTTTTCTTGTGCAGTAATATTGGATTTGATTACAGCTGGTTAGATTTTTGCACCCAGCCCCCCTTCTACGATAATAATACACCCCTTGTGATGCACTTATCCTTCGTCTCTTGCATCATCTTTGGAAGCGCCATCCTCAACTTCATAAGCACTCGAACTTACACAATCGGTTTTCTCATTCGATCATGGTTATACCGGGGAAGTTGCACTTCAGTCTATTTTTCTTTCAACCAACGTAGATTCAATCCAGTTACGATCGTCTAAATGCTGACACATAGAAAGGACGTTAACGAACGAACCGCACACATCTGGACCAAGTGAAGTTACATTCACAACTTCATTGAACACTTAGTGTGGTAGATGTCTTGGATGTTCCTCTCAAGAGAACTTCAACTTTTCCATCACCATTCTGGTTGAAGACAGCTCGTTCGTAGCTACAACGGCTATAAAAGTCAACCATTCAATATTGATTTGGCTCACTGGAGCAGAATAAGTTCAAAAACACTTTATGGATTTGCTCCCAATAATCCGAGGGTATTTGTGATTGTACGTTCACAGTGCTTGCGTGTAGACCACAGAACTCGTTCTAACCGAACCATCAAACATCTGTTCATTAAACCATTGTCACGTGCGCAAAACAATATTGCAAACAATAAAGTGAGAACGTGACTGAGATTCTGGTGAAACAGACAGAAGAACAGTCAGGACTATTGGCCACTCAGTTATCCACTTCCCTTATGAAACGAATTGATGTTAACATCATTATTTTGGATCGTCCAAGTGAACAGATTCACCAGCTGAGGAAGCTGTTAGGACGAGTGCTGGACCCAAGAACACGTAAGCAAGCAATTATGAAATTGTCAAGCCAAATGAACTGTATCCCAAACTCTGGTCGATTCATCTATACTGGCCATGCCTTGCTGCCGGCTACTCTATTGAAGATCGCAGGTCACTGTTCAAACATCACGCGAAACCAACCTCTTAACGTGATCGAGAGCCAGGTGATTGTAAAATTAGTTATCCGTCTGGCCTAAAACGATTAGAACGGTCACCTACCATGAGCTGCGTCTTCAGAACGACCGTTTAGTACTTTGGCCTCCTTGGTCTACTTAACGGTGATAACCTACTTTTCAGTGGATTACTTGTATGTGTGTTAAAAATCCTCTCTGAGCTCTACAACTTTGACTAAATTTCAGTATTATATTCAAGCCCACCAGCAAAACTGGAAATGTTTTATTTCTGACTAGTAAGTGGATCATACCAGTGTGTACCGCGGCAGCCTGTATGTAAAACCATGTTTTCAAAGGCTCATGTGGTGGACTGAAGATGAGGTTTGGCGTATTGTCAATCTTCTATCGGACAGGTTAATCACTGGTACTCATGCCCTAACTACTTAGCGAAAGCTATTAACTCGCTATGTTGTCCCCCAGCTCAGTCTCGCGCTTGAAACTTGTATGACCTATTTCACTCAGTGTTAACGGAAAAATGATTGAAACTTCATCTATCGACTGATAGGTGTCTAATTCCACTAGTTCGTCCACTTCGAGAGGATACAGGCTTTTTTAGTTAGTCATAAATTCTTCGTGGCAAACAGACCCCCCAAATAGCCGTCACCTGAACGCGATTAGGGAACAAGAACGGGTGAATTCATAATTGATGATTGACATCGAAAATGGAGCGGTGACATCAGTCATCAACTAGTCAAATTATCACTTTTCGAAATCCATTCACCAATCCCACTCCATGTGAACAAGGATGAGGGAGAGGGTTCGTTTCATGCTGCCCTAAACCCGTACATCTAGTAAAGCGGTGCTAGCCACCCACTTCAATGAGAAAATCTGCGGACTGTCTGAAAGTACTGATTGCCTAGTTACGGCTCCTGATAGTTGTTTCGACAACATTCCTGCCAGAACTCTAATGCCTTACTTCCTCGAATCGGCTGGTGCAAAAATTAAGACGATGATCTTGAAAGAACTTGATTGGAACGAATCTGAGGTTAATTGCACGTGTTAGCGTCATTTTGACCGCATTGAAGTCTGAGCTAATCAACATTCAGTTTCAATTCGTCCGAGGTTTACCAACTTTCCGCACGATCCAGTGAAGTATCCAGTACCACCTCATGTCACATCTTCTTGTGCTGGAACAGTCCCCAGCTCGGAGGGAGTGCTGAGAAAAAAACTACGGATATCGTTGATGTTATCATTGAACCGAGTTAATTTTCAAACGCAACTTGCTAACTCGCTGCCCTACTCCCGTCAAAACCTAAACTTAGGGGAACGCGGGGAAGATCACTGTCAGTACAAATATTACCTTGAATTGCATAACTACCATATCAGTCTCTTCGGAGTTTGAAATCATAAAACAGAAGAAATGAAAAACGAAGTATAGTGTATACCGTCTGCCAGTTGCAAAACGACCTAACCTGGAATAAACCGAGTTATTAGTTGGCTGGATGGGAGTAAAGGAAAACCCGTCCGTTTGCTTGTCAATGCGTCCTGAAAACCGTACCAGTAAAATCAATAAAGTGAACCTCAAGCGCCTCGAAAGCTGCGAGTAAGTTGAAGAACCTTACACATTACGTCAATCAAATACCTTGCTAAGTACCAGTGAACTAAACGTTGCCCGTCAAGTTTAATTCATCTTTTGACGTCGAGGTGACATGAAGCTCATGTGTGCGGTTAATGACAGGAGTTGATATGAGAGTTATTCCGTCCTCCTGGGATGGTTGGATATCCTGGGTACTCGATGCAGTCGAACACGACTAAATGTTCAGGTAGGCTAAGCCAATTGCACGTGGTGTGACGTTGATGACACAGTGACCGTCAGGATTATCCCTTCCAGATCCGAGATAGTTTTTCTGTAAGTCCAAACATGCACGTTCAAATTATCAGAACAGTAGCTGGGGTTCAGACAACTTAGAACGTAACCTGGGAATATAAAAGTAAATTATGAGACTAGATGTATTGTGTACTGGTAACCCAGAAGCAGACATCTTGAATTATGGACTTTTCACAGCTGAGGGTAAGTGAGACGCTTCACCTGCGGTGAGTAACAAAGTTGGTTATCACTTCCGAACAAGTCCTAATTTTTTGAGTGATTTAGTTTGTAGGCAAAATATCAATGTCTTGATGTCCGAGGATCTCCGTTCAAGGTGAAGGCTACTGATTTCGAGTTTTAATATGTATGCCGCTGATAACGTCTCAGATCGAATGGAGGTTTTCACCATAAAAGTTAAGTTGACTTTGTCTCTATGACAACCATAGGAGCTGGAGATTGGTTTCAATACGTAGATAATTCAAGTAGGAAAACCGTTAGTTTAATTCACTGCACCGCAGTCCGACAGATGACCTAACATTAGTCATCCGATGGACGCACACTGCACGTGCTCAAACTGACTCAAATTCATCTGTTCGAGAAGAACGTTCAATTGACGGATTTGATAACCACTTCAAGTTGTCTCCCACTTGGAGCATAACTTACAGGCGACGTGCAAAAATTCCGAAGTTCCTAGTGCATGTGTGAACTCACCACGACGGTTCACAAAGTATCGAAAGTTCATCTAGAGTCCTACTGTGAAATCTTTAGGCGCCTGATGTGATTTTGTGGTTCATCTGATAGAGGACATGCTAACTAGGTAATGCTGTTCTTGTCACTGGGTCGAAACCAGTCGAGCTCTAGTCTTTTGCAATGGAATCGCTTGATAAGAAACAAGTATGCCATGCTACTTACAGGTTGATCGACTATTGCAAGCTCTGGAAGTGAAGCCTAGCGGAAACATCGCTATCTTAAAAACAAGTGAGAATCATTGTGAAAGTATGGGCATCCTCGGGAAGCAGTGAGACGATACAAGGTTGTATACTGTCGATTTAATAGAATGTACCACGGTACAGTCGGATGACGGCGATACGTAGGATGGATGAAGTTATGCATATTTTGATACCAAATGGATGTAACTTAATGCTGAACACTCACTGCGATCGTTCAGTGGGTATCAACGTGGTTTGCACTGCAGGTACTTGACACTTACTTGCTCGAGACTAAACGTTGGGAGGGGCCTACATTCAACAAATTATCACGGTGTGTTGACGACAGAGCAGACGCCATTGGTGCGCATAAAGTGCATATTCCACGCTGCGGGAAGGGACCACAAATTGGTTTAATTCACAAAGGCCGTTCTCAGCTTTTTATTAACGTCAGAAATGATTTGGTAATGATTTGTTTAAATATTACACGGAGGGAAAACTGTCATGCACTTGCGATGTAAGGTATATCACATCGTCTTGGAGGTTGACTTTTCTCACCCAGAGTTTGTGATATGGGATGAAATTTGTCATATGGAATCCAGCAGCCTGTTGACTTTAAGAACTTCATAGCGCTTAGCAAACTGCGTTAACTTGGTCTTTGCATGCAGAATTTGTCAGTGGCACTGATAGTATATGTGGTCGTCGTTTAGCAACTCAATTTTTTTTTATCTATCACAATGTTTGATCCAAATATCACAGTCATGCAAGCACGAAGGACACTAAACAATTTGTTCAGTCACCATATGCAGATGAATACGAATAAATTCGTGACTCATACGAGTTTAGTTAACTAGTGGTTACGCCTAACGTTTAACAGGATGATAATAGACCAACACAGAACAGATACAGAACAGTCAGTACGTATAATGTGTGAACAAGAGGCGCGTGAATGATTAGCTCCCATAGGCGAAAAGTTGGTCAGTGCAAATAGTTACCGACTGATCGATAGACGGGCGCACAAGATGCGTACGGAACGGTAGAAGATGCATAACGCGGAGTTGTCCTCAATTAACTTCCGTAAAAAAAAACAGTCTGACTGTCAGCCTTAATAGATAAAAACGTGCTACCCGTAAAGGGTAAATCGGCTAGGGTAAAAGCAAGCAGCTCTCTGTGGGGAATCATCTTCAGTAAATACGCAATAGAAGTGTTCTTTATCTTCTGATAACCTCCGGGTAAATGGCAAGATCATTATCTTTAGGTCAACGTCAACCGTTGTTTTTACTAATTCTCTGACTTTCCTCCAGAACTCACACAGCTGAGCAAACGAAAAACGAAATTCGATAGTTCAGTTATTCCGACTAACCTGTTAAATAGGGTCATTTACAGTAGATATGACCATGACAAAAATGATCTGTTATATTTTTCCCACTACCTATCGTTTACTTCAATAAACGTGTATTGATGCTCTTTGTGATGGACGCCACCTCGCCTTTTAACATCCTTATAGTTAGTGTTCATAATCACGACCTCATTGCCAGTCATGGATTCAGTACGCTTCCTGCCTTTTTTGCGCAGTGTCACTTTGTCAGCCTAAAGCTGCCGATGATACGCCAAACGGTGATTTAGAATTCGTCCAGCCATTCCGAAATGCAGTTTACTTAGTAAAAAACACCGCGTACAAATGCAGTTTGGCAAACAAACGAATGCGCAAACCGTCACAATGCAGACCGGCATCCACCACATCCGTCACGTGACTGTTTGGTCAAGCTAACAACCAGGTGCAGCGAATGAACGCGTGCACTTTTTCATCTTGTATGGGATGTCGCGTCGATCGTTGCTGTACTAAAGCAGTTGGCGAACGGATCGTTAGGATGTGGGCTTGGGAATCGTCAATGAAAGTTGTGGAATTTGTTGTAGTAACCGGTGCTGGTATACCTTTTTTAGGCCAGTCAGCGAAGGGACAGCTGGGCGACTAAATCCTTGCTCTTCGTTGTAGCAGTGTCACAGGGCTGTGGTTACCCCGATAATTTGTTCTTTGCTATAATCTAATTGGTTTGATCACCGAACTGCTTGTTTCTCATCGGATTAGCTAACTCTTACTGTTATACCACACAAATTTGTGAGTTGAAGCATTGAATTGAACTGCTCTTCAGGTTGATCCCGAAAACTTAACTGAAATGCAAGCGACAGTCGTGAGTTGCGTATATTCCGGTCACGACAGGGGCTGAAACCGATAATTCGACCACATCCTAAACCTATGGAGTGTGTGGATAGATCGGTGATTTGGTGTTATTTGTCGACGCTTCACTGGATTGAACGGGCACAGACCACGTCAATTCACTGTTTGGTCATGACAGCCGTTGTAATAGTCCCAAAGTACCATGGTATCCCTATTCCACAGTACACAGTCTTAAGCAAACAATCCAATCCCGGATAGCATAATAGAACCACAGCTACTGGTTATCAGGAGGTCGCTTGTTTGTTTTTAGCTTGCGCACAATGACGGCTTTGGACTTAATTCGTTGATCATCCGGTAAACATGTCCCAGGAACTTAGTTTATAGATACGTATGACGATACCACGCCGGACAGTGATTCTCGATAAGTACGGTATATCTGGTTGCTAATGGTCTCTTGAAGCCATTCACAGCATGCTTATGGGGTTTTTTTTGGGGAGTGTCTGTAGGAATCTGCAAAACGCATAACATTTCATCGAGTTTCAACGATGGTGACCACACGCGGATAGCTTACTTCGAACCAGTCATTGCCATCGATTACCTTCAGGGTTGCAGAAGCATACTTACTGATAAGGTGAGCGGTTGCGCTACGGTCTAACAATCAGCGCAGAATCTGAAACGAAGTTTTGTGCATTACTAAGTGAGTCACCGTTTAGGAACGATTAACAAGATCGGTATCAGCATTTTGGGGTTCTCCAAGGCGCTCCAGCAAGTTGATCACTTAGTCCTCAACGAGACATTCTATACAAATGTAATAAATGACACCATAGTTCTGTGGTTCACTAACCACAGTAGATATTCCCACTATGTCAGAGACCAGTGACGTATTTTGCAACTGACACTGCGCAGACAGCAGCCTTCTATGTGGTTCGCCTTATTCGTGCTAGAAATATCAAAAGTATTATTCCCCCCATGCTACCGTGCGTTGAAGGCGTGAAAATATTGCATAAAATGAATGCTTGGCTGTTAACTATTGGCTCTGATATAATGTAGTGAGTATGATGTAATGCATTTTTGTCACTCATCTCTTAATAAACACTATCTTGGCGGTAGGGAATTGATCAGAACCAAGCGGGAAACTGACCTCGGAACCAACATTTCAGATGACTTCAGTCTCCACGAGATGCACCTCAACCGCTGAAAAGGTTATTGCTGTACTTGGGTTACTTGCAAGAAAGTTCCAAAAATTTTCCCTTCAAATTTCTACTATGTGCAACTAACTGGTCCCTCCACATCTTGAATTAACCACTCAAACTTCACCTGAATGAGCGGAATCAACGGGGTTAAAAGATGGACTGGTGTATCTGGTGCACTGACATTCGTAGACAGATCGTTTAAGCTGGGTGAATTGTTCCAAATTTACGGTCATATCACATGTGACCCAGTGCTTAAATCTGGGATCCTGCATAAAGTCCAACACTGCGGAATGTGCCTACGTTTAACGTAAATCACAAAATCAAGAGTGGCTATCTGAAGAGACACCAACAAATAAACCATCTGACTTGCAGATAACACTGATTCGTAACCTGTTGGTGTTCACTTTGGAACAACTTACTTGAATCTGCCATAACAACGTCACCAATCGACGAATTCAAGTGCATACTCGGTACACACCTTCAGGATACTCAGCTGACACTTCAGCGAGTATGACCATTGGTTGTGGTAGATTATATCTGTTCTCAACCCTTTTCTGTTATCGCCAGCGGGTTGGTCAGTTGTGTGTGTCACATGCTGAGATGTTCTCGTAGTTTGCTTGAAAAGGGGTAACTGGGTTTCTGATCACTTTTCAAATCACTCCTAGTTTTTTACATTGCACTCGTGCAATTTTTGGCCTCCCTCAATTGTCTTAGCCCAATCATTTCTAGACACTTCAATGTAGATCCCGTTGTAACTAGACTTTCACCTCCTACAACCTGTGTATTTCCAGAAAATGTGACAGAAAGTCTGAATGGTGACAGCACAGCTTGCGACAGATCGACAGCGACGCGTAATTTTATTGATGGATACCGGTATTCTAAAAGAACAACCGTCGTTCTTGAGGTGTCAACCTGTGAATTAGGGAACTTTTCTTTCTTTCCTATCGTGTGGATGCATTTTACTAGTTGGGTGACCAAGGTTGATCTAATTTCCATTTTGTAGAGACACCGAATATGACGGATGGAGTATTTTAAGGAATTTCGTCTTTCGACTTATAGTGTTAAACCAAAAATTAGTTGCGATTTTTAATCTGATTATAAACATAATCCAAGTTATGACAACGTTTTTCCCAACGGCACCTCGATTCCGAAATAAGCGCTAGGGAGCAACTGCCTATTAGGCTGGTGTTCAGTAGGTTAGATACATGGTGCACTCGTCAAACGGTATAGTTCGTAAGCTAGAAGACATCCAGTGTAAGCAACGAGTATTTGAGCACTTACTAAGGAGACCTGATTCACATTCGTGGGCAACATGATAGGTAGGTTGTTCATGCTCTCAAACCGAAGTTTGTGTGAGCTTTTTCTTCCGGCTAGATATCTGTCCTGAAATCGACTGATGAACTGGCATAAATGTGGGGTTTTGAGATCACTTTGCTTAGTCTTTCTGAGTTTTACGACAACCCTCAGATACCGCCTAACTCAACTATCACTTTAGGTCGAAATCAGAAAATGAACAATGTTACATGGTGGGATTGACCACTTTCAGTCTGCGCTATACACACATCTATGACGCCAGGTGACATGTACACTTCTGGCAAGGTGAAATTGTACGTACCTATCCGTTCTTCACAGTAGTGTTCAAGTTTTTACATATCGATACTCGATTTACGCTTGTCAGAAAAAGTAACCAGAACACGGTGGTAAATCTCATTATAATTTGCTTCGAAGAATCCACGTTGAAGCAAAAAACAACACCGACAAATTAACACTGGTCAACGGGGAAGAAGACAATAAAATCCCGTTCGAGCTATCTTTTAACACTCGTCCACGAAACAGTAATGGCTTCGTCCATGTTCAACCTAACAAGATCGGTGACGTGTGGCTGATAGTGGCCCTTGTTCTTCACGCGAAATTTTAGAGTCTGAATATTAGTCCACTTTTCTTTTTCTAATAAAAATGAGATTGACCAGTGTATTGTTTCCAAAGAACATTTAAATCTTCGCTAACAAGAATAACAGACTTGTAGGTGTGCGGCTTCCTCACTACACAATACACTAAACTGGGACGAAAGTAAATGAGGACGAGCGGTCATGTTATGCTACTCACATTACTAGTCGGCAGTGAGGTATGCAGATAATGAAATAACCGAGGGGAAGTATGATAAACACTATAGCGCACTTTGACAGGAAACGGCGCCTTGCCCTATATATGAACTGCACGTCGGTAACCGTGACGTCCTTGGACCAATGTTATAGGTAAATGGGTCCCATATGTTGATTTTGCCATTTACACTCTTGGGTCCACAGCTTTAGGCTATTTGCAGGACTTAGCTTGGCACATGGGGTGCCAAAACGATTGGTTTAATTTACCTGTTGTGCTGAGTACTGCGTTCTGTGTATGCTTGACTGACACATGAAGCAACCACATGCATCGGCTGAACGATGTAAAACCAGTTAGCTCGCGGACTGTCCAGTATCCGAAACTTCTCATTTCCGGTAAGAAACTAGAACAGTTAAACCGCTTTTGCGAGATGTGAAACGTGCGAGACCAAAAACCGTCGGTGAGCAAAGCACTAAACTGGGGTTTTAGTCGTTCTCAACAATTGGACCTCTCAGGGTAGATGACTGGAGGGTGAGAGGGTGTAAAGGTTACCACTCCGACAGCACTATTGTTGTAAGCCAAGAACGCAAATGGCGTAAAGATGGTTTATTCGGAAAAATAACGCATGACTATATGCTTCAACACGACAACAAACAAACAGACTCATTTGTATACCACACTGATCACAGAGTGTCACGATTGCAACGGTTGCCAACACCCAGTTCCTGTGTGTGTGTGTGTGTGTGTGCCAAGAACCACTTCGTGCCAAGTTGCACTGCAGTGTTCTTTTTTGTATTTTTCCCGCCGTTACTTCAATGTCAAAATCCATGCTCACGCTTCTTTACTGAGTAGTAGCGTGAACAGTATAGTTCGATCGCTGGTCCTTACTGCACTCCTCCCTACGGAAAGATTGTTCAAGCTGCAGCAAAAATCGTTTCAGCTCCCTTAGTTCTCTCGACGATCTGCAGACCGGCGTCGGTGATGTTGGTGCACTCGGTGTGCACTCTTTCTATTGGGGTGTCATACCAAGCTGGCTTCCGTGAACTCGATGTAGATTCTCCTAATTCTTAATCAAATACACTGGATCGCCATGTTCCACCGTTACATACAGTCACCCTTCACTTTGCCAGGAACTTTCTAGATTCGAATCGTATTGCACCCGGACTCCGCTGGTCCCGTTACTGAATCCATGAACCAAGTTTAAACACAGCACATCAATCCGGTAACTTTGCAGTTGATTGCTCCTGGAAAACCTCTTGTGCGCTAGTCAAGTTCTGGATGGCCAACCTCCCAGTCTCTGCTGATTCACGCGCGCTCATTCTTCGGTCTCTTCATAAGCCAATTTTTTGATCGACGAGCAGGTTTGGCAAGCACCTACACATTAGCTCGAGTGACGACTTCTTTGTTGTTTCTTGTAGCAAACAGCGGTGGGCCAGCAGAATCAATTATAACGCTCCCTCCCAGCTCCCGCTTTTTGTCGCAAACCACTCTGTGATTGCGTGACTGCTTCTTTCTGTCACTCCGTCTGATTGAGGATGGTAAGGTTTTATGCGCGTCTTCTTAATTCCTAAGCGTTCAAAACGGTTTCGAAACTCCTCGTTTCTGAAGCAGGGGTCTTGATCGATCAATGTGCCCAGCGATATTCCGCGATTTGCAACGATGAGCTCGATCACCGCTTGCATACAGTGCTTCCACGCTGATCGGGTGTAGCGATTGCATCGACACATCTTGTGAAATGTTCGGTCATGACTAAGATTGGTTGATTTTAGGACGTGGTTACTGGAAAGAGGCTCATCAAATCTACCGACCATAATTCCCCAATTTTACTGGCCAGGATTGGTTGTATGGCTTACTGCCTGAAGTGGTTAGTGCTCTTTACCGTCTGACATTACTGGCATGCTCGCAAATAATTAGCAAAATCATGTTTTATTCCCGGCCAGCACGTCATTTCCTTCAGTAGTTCGTAAGTTCTTTGACAACTCCTATGAGCCGTCCGATGATAATCTTTCATAATTATCGCTGTCTGCTTCGTCAGTATAACCGGCCCGTTTATCAACTCCTGCAGTTGAAGCACTAAAATTCAAACACTATTCAACCACAATTCTGACCAATGCATTCTGGAAGTCCTTCTTTTCGCATTTCCCTCATCTTCTGGCGGTTGTGCTTCCGATAGAAGTTGACCAGTTACCTTCCGGATTGCTACATTTATCCTCTACACTTGTAACTTTCCGGGATGGTTCTCCAGTTCGGTACAGCCAAATCAGTCACGTTCATGTGGACTTCATCCATGTATTGTGTTTAGGAAAGCAATGCGGGAACGTAGTTATCATTTCCAGCTACGTGGTGAATTGTGAAGTCGTACACCTGTAGTCATAACTTTCAACGAGCCAGCTTTCCTCAGGGATTCGTCGCTGAGATAATCTATTCCAAGGGTTTGTGATAATTCTTTACGTGGGAACATCGGCCGAACAAGTATAAGCCCCCTTTTTCAAAGGCCCACACGATCGCTAAACAATCCGTTTATGTAGTTAATTAGTTTCGTTCAGCAGGAGTTAGTACAAAACTGGCATATTCCACAACACTGCCTTCCTGCTTCAGTACAGCCTTGATTCCTAAGTCGCTCGCATCCGTTGCGACAACGAAGCTCTGTCAAATTACCGGTAGTCTCAGAGCCCGTTTTCTTCCTTTTATCAACTGTTGGATTTTGACAAACGTTTGATTGGCTCTTTCTGACTAGTGAAACTGGCAATTCTTTGTCAATATTTTGCATACTGAGTTCGCGAGGTGAATGGAGTTTTCGATGAATCGGCCGTAGGACCCAATGCAACCGAGAAACTGTCGCAACGTCCTCTTTGGTGTTGACATCGGAATAGCCTCAACTGCCGGAAGTTTCTCGGGCTGTGGCTGAACCTTACTCTGATCGACCTTGTGAACAAGTAGTATCACCGTTCATTTCGTCCTTTGCGGCTATGGACTAATGATCCGTAGGCCGGCTTATTTTTCCACACGGCTGGAATACGTAACGTATGTTTTGCCTCAGTAGCGCCATAGATGACTATATCACTTTCGTAAACAACAATGTTGTGCGATCCGTTCAGTACCTTGAGCGTCAGTCCTCTGAACGTAAAAGGGGCACCCGGCAGTTCAAACAGCACAAGTTTGAATCGATACTGTTTTTCACTCATGGTCACAAATTTTGCCCACACATGAACAGGACACTAATTTCAGATAAGTGAGCACTTACTCACAGAACGAAAGTCACGGATTAAGGGATTTGGCAGAGAAACGGGACAAAAAGCAGTAGGACTGGTTATTTTACCCCGTGTTCAACGTCCATTATAGGCTTTGCTGCTGCTGAGACAGTGTGTCCTTCCCCACTTTCAATCATAGTTCCTTATGTCGGTACAGGTAATAGTGCTGCTTTCCTTTTGCAGCTCATCTTGCAACCAATCCACTATTTGCATAACCACCGAAATGCAACAAAGAGAGACTGGTTCGTAATCAAGGTGACCGATGGTACCTCACTCATTGTACTAAACATTCACATTGGTAAAACACTATTCACCGCAGTGGGATGACCAGTGATCGCGAACCTCCTCTAAAGATACCGTTGGAACTGTCCTTATGCTTATCTGTTCTGCACACACTTCTATATACGTCTGCCATAGGAGGCCTGATACGAAATCACTGCCAGTTGCATACAACGAATGCTTGCATTTTCTCTGTTAACTCATCCACTACTACATTCTTTAAGGTTTTTGCGGTTGTATCTTTCCGAGTGTTGTTTAATGTACTCGAAAGTTCTATACACCCTTCACTTGGCTTGCTTTCGGGTGCTGCCAAGTGAGCTGGAGCCCACCTCGCGCTCCTTTTCTTTCTCCTCTTGGTTGGTCCCAGGTTAGGCTAGAACTAATCACTTATCACATGTCCAAACATTGCTAGCAATGTATGGTTTGTTTCCGAACTCTACCGCGTTCTTACAGTTTGATACCTTTTGGGGCTACATTTCGATTGCTCTTCCGGAAAGGGATTCCAAATTGTTAACAGACTATGGTCAACCGCATATCCACTTGTCCACTAGAGCACTAATAGCAAACAGGCAAAATGAGGCTGTCGTTTGAACAACGGCTAAGCACATATGACTGACAACTAACATTTTAGCTATCCTTATCACTTGTTTCTGGACTGCTTTATTATCAGTCTACGTATTCTTCATTGCTGTATTGAGCGATGAAACCAATTTAACCGTCTTTGCTTTTTGTTTGCCTATTACACTTTAACCGGTTTCCGATCAGAACAGTTTTTTTCACAGGCTACTCTTTGGATTTGCATCCTCTGGTTGATTCATTTTTCAGCCAAATACACTCAAGATCAGTAAATTTTAAACACCTCACAGAAGATATTTTAAAATCTTCCCACACAAGTTCCATTTTTTGGTACCAGCCATCCGAAACAACAAATTTTGAGATGGTTCCTTGCGAAACTGGTCATTCTGCACCGATCAATATCGTGAAGGTCGATGAATTGTCAGCGGAAACGCGGTAAGGCGATATCGATGCAAGAAAACCTAACCTAAAAAGACTAAAACAGTTGCTTACTAACTGTGTAAAATCGTACATCATTTCAACGAAATGGCAAAAGGAGCCAACAATTCACCGTTGTAGTGGATCTAAACAGTATATGGAAACTCAGGTGTGAATAGGAAGTCGAAATCTGATGAAAAGGAAAACAAATAACTCACAATAGTTCGTGGAGGCACGTTGGTTTGGTTTTCCACTACACCAAATGGGGATTCTCACTGATACTACTTGTTGTGTGTCTTCCAGAGAGTCTCGATGTCACGACCGAGATAATTCCAACGACAGATAAATAAATAATTTGCCGAACTAAACGGTTGATTCCGCCGAATTCTAACTCTTCCAAAGATTTGTACGCCACCGACCCTGAACGCGAACAGCAAGCAGAACTCGCGAACTCGGAAGTGTAATTTGAAAATTATTGATTACTCTGTGTATCGATTAACCTCGTTCAAACATCATGTGTACATGCGAGGTTGAAGAAGATGAAAAGGCATGAATAACAATAAAAAACATGAAGTAGAAAATAGTTTACAAGACGCTAAACCGTAAATTCCCAGCTATCATGTGAACTGGTTGTTAATTGAATGTTGTGGAGGAAATCGGGACTCGAAGCAGTAGTCGTACGGTAAACAATAAGCGCCGTTATTACAAAGGAGCCTCGGACACCTTAGCCATGTGGGGGAATCACAATTCACTATTCGATTGTTACAGTGTAAGAAGATTATCAACTGGCGTCTAGCCCGTTGAATTACTGGTAGTTTTTGAACCACAAATGTTTGACCTGACTAGCGGATAGACACATTTTGACAGTCATAAGCTATTTCGATTCGCGTTTCACGGACGTAGAAAAACAAACTGGCTATAAAAAACACTTGAAGATTACGAACTACACATAGACACGTGGCGGTTGGCATAACATTTTGAGAAACGATCTTAAGGAAAATCTGGTAAAGATTGAAATCGAATGTAAGGAGGTAACATAGATTATTGAATTTTGGAAGAAGTGAGACGGAGTTCCGAAAAAAACTAATAAAGCATGGGTGAGAAGGCGAAAACGTTAAGTACAGCCTACAGTTTGTCATTTTAAAGGATGTTTTCATCTAACCTCTAGTGTGTAAATACATGAGAAGTACGGTGACATGTTCAAGGTAGAGGCTACCGACTTTATTTTTGATATCAGCCAAACCTGCTTATTTTGTTATATGCATCCGACACAGGACATTTATCGTTCAACAGAGACTCAAATTAACATAATCTTTCACAGCTTCGTTCGGATTATGTGAACCACTGTCGGTCTGTTTTTTCCGACTTTGTTATCCTCATTGACACTGATATATTGATTCATTTGATACCTCATTTGGATCGGCGAACACAGACTCGGGAACTGGAACAAATAAGAGCCAGCTAGCTTGGACTGTTTGTAACTGTAGTCAGTAAGGTATCTACTGAAAACATGCAACATCGGTTTCTCAGGCTTCCTCAAACAGACCGGCATCAAGGTTTCACTGGCCAGATAGAGGGTGGTGCGTTGGCCTACACAGTGGCTGCGTTGACAGTATGTACCTCAGAAGTTGGTAAAATTATGGCATTGATCATACTGGCTCGTTGAAATGCCTTGCCGTTGAACAGAAACGCTTTCAATAGCTTGTTTACGGATTGAATTACGTCACTGCTTACAAAGCAAGCAAGTTTACTGCCCGAAAGTGTGTGCAAAAACATCCACACAAATCAGGTATGGAGGAACTCCCCCCAAGTTTTGATTGGACCAAACGTTCGTTCCAGCTCATTTTGGGCTGTCTCTGAAAGATCGCTCAAGAACGAGTCGTGTCGGGTATTGGCTGCTTATTTCCCTACTGAGTTGCACTCAAGGCTGTTTACTGTGATCTTCGATGGTGACCGTGAGGTCCACAGTTGACTTGAAAAATTGTAGTCACATTTGAACTACCATACCTTGACTGACAATTTCAGTAGCCTCGTCAAGCAGAACAAAGTGATGGGCACTCCAACGTGCATCTAGGGGGCTTAGCATCAGCGCAGTACACCCAACCGATTTATGATTTATTGGTGTAAATAAATCCCCTCATGTTTACTTGACTGTACGCGCCTGCACCTGGTTGCATGGATCTAGTAAGCGTCATTTGATTCATGGAGAATTTGTCTCTGTCGAATGACTATTAACCGGTCAACCGAAGCTAAAAATCGTCGCGTTATACAGTAACAAAATTAGCATCTTGGGACATTGGTTTCTTGGTGCACGTCTGAAATAAGTTAACTTGTAAGATTTATGCAGTGATTTCATTCGCAGCCCATCCGTTATTTCCATCATTCCAGAGTTTAGGCCAAAAGCTCAGAAGTCTCGGGTAGAAATACGACTAAGCTTTCTCAGCAAAACTAAACATTGGATCCAGCAGGTGGAGTGGTGTTATCAAGCCCTCATTAGGCTAGTAACTCGTCTCATCGTACTCTGTATTAGTTTTATTGACAAATGTTGAGAACACCACGCTAATCCGTTCTTAAGGCTTGTTCCCGGCAATCAGAGTGAGGTAGGAACCTTTAATGTCACGCTCTAACACCGGGATACCGCAAACTAAGGTTTATATCAGATGAACACGTCGACCATGTGAGACGCCGAATTTTGTGTTTCATTTTCGACAGTCACACCACCCTCACATTAGGATGCAATGGACCGCTGAGTTGCACAATTCCCTGCGTGGATCAGGAACAAACGCAACATATGCAAGCGTAAGCAATTGGTATACTATTAGTCAGGTGAAAATGACAAGTATGGCGTGACCAACAAAACAATTACACACATACATGTGCACCGATACTAGTCAGAGTTTAGAGGAGACAATACTCACAAAATTTGATGGGAAATCTGCACGAATAAGTGATGCAGTCAAAGCACGTGTCTCACGTCTATGTGGTCACTACTGGCATCGTGCCAATTAATCAGGCTGTTTGGTGGTGTGCGCTGAGAACCTGTAATGCAAATAAACATTGTTCATGTGAATGCCTTGTCAAATCGAATCAAATAAAACCATCAGCCTTCGGATAGTGAGAGGGTGAGAGGCAGTTCCAACGTAAATCGACTCGGCCAGATCTCTGCATTTAAGTCTGGATGAAAATAATTGGGGACGGATACAATGAGTAACTGGTGAACAGTTGACCCAGAACAAAGAATGCAGCCGTCGATCGATCAAACTACCGCCCACTGTTCTCGCTTAAGCCTGTCTCAGCATAGTTAACCCTATCCTGTGCCCGAAGTATTCACCTTAATGAGGACCAGCACGGTTTGCGTCCATGCACTGGAGACAGTTATGGTCAACATGAACGCGCATGTACTGTGCAGCTGCGTATTACCATGCTTTGGTCCAACCGGCGTACTTGAAGTTAGTTGCAGTCGTAACGTGCTTTACAGGGTACGAGGGGGTCAAGTATATTTGGTTCATATGTCCACCTTGTAGTGAGCTGGAGAGAGCGGCGACGATAGCTAAATTGCCGCCTTAGTGAAATGACAAGTTCTAACACGCCCTCATAGGCATGTGGACGCCCACATGGCTTCCTGACCGAGTACTATCTTCACCCGCATCTTAAACAGGTACGCGCGGCTCACACTAAAATGGCAGCTGCCGAAGCCTGACAACTGGGTCACTTGGTTGAGCCCGGGTAGCATTTGTGCTTATGACCGACCGTGCTCTAATCATCTCAGAACCGTGACCAGAGTGACCTCAGTAGTGTAAAATCGGCGAAAGCATACACGAACAGATGTAGTGCGACTTGGAGAATGTAGACGGAATAAGTTTCACAAAATAGAAAATAAGAGAACAGTTGATTGAAGCATGTTCAACTCGTACATAACATGGATGGTATAAACTTACACATTTTTGCAAGCTATCACATAATCCGTATGTTCAATATCCTTAATTGTTACTGCTGGCCTCGTTCTCCCTTTGTTTGATAAGGTTACAATAGGTCAGAGCAGTGCATTCAACAACCATTCAGCCCACATATCACTACTGCAATCGGTTCATCCATTGATTCCCGCTACCCTACTGCACCGGCCACCTAACTTGTTCGTCATTACCATTTGAAAAATGTTCCTTACGCGCTTTGTTAGAATGTTTGTCAGGTATCTTGTGTGTACGAGTGCGTGAGCAGGTGATAGGACGAATCTGAAAGAGATCTCTTTTACTGGCGAAATGATTGGGAACGATCAAAGTAGTAACAGTCGCTCTTGAAACCATTTATCACACCACTGTTCAACCACACAGGCTGCTGTTCACACACTCCACCGGGCAATCACCCTGTATTACGACAGGTGTACAACGCTCGACAAGAACAAACAAATGAATACACATAGCAACTGATTGTAGGAGTTGGAAGTGTCTGAGTTGTGAGATGATAACGAGTGTTGAACGGAAACTCAAACACAGTTGAATGGCAGGGTAGTTTGATTAGCCTGACTTCCTGAGCTTTCTTACAGTAACTTCGGCCGTGGGGTCTTTGTTAAGAGGGAGATTACTAAACGTAAGTTTCTCGTTCACCGGGAGTGACTCAAGTTTCAACTCTACCACCTGTATCGCCCTCTGAATGAAACTCATTAGTTAGCGATTCAGCATGAACATTCCTTGTAGAAAGTCTAGCTCGGCTTATAAAGTGTCAGGAGGGCAGATCTTTAACACTTTATTCGTCAGAAATCACATGAGATTTCGCCTCTGATTTAGCGGAACAAAACTGTCACTGTGAATATACTGACCAGTCCAAGTTTGTTGCTTGTACACTTTTCGTTGGATTGAACCATCTTCTTTTCTTAATATTTCAACATCAGAAAAATTTATTCGGCCGCCTTTGTCGAATTCGTCGGTGAACTGAGTACTATATGGGCTGGGTTGAAAGCTGTTAAAGCTCTGTTCATGTTAGAATTCGTATTGATGACAAAAAGAAATATAATCAAAATAACGTCTGCAAAATGTAAGTTGTCCAATGACTGCATTCAATTGGTTAGTTTCCAGTTTGTTCATGAAAACGTCAGCTAATTGGGCACCAGAAGTAAGCTCACTGTCACTTTACCTCCTTGTCGGTGGATCGCATCTTTAAACAGAAACTGAACGTTACTTGTACAAAGCACCAGCAGTTCACTCAACTCATTTTTGGGACGTCCACGCGTTTGCTGTCAAAATGTGATATAATCGCATAGGTGGTCAACTGTCTATCGTAGAGACACGTTCGTAAATAGTGGACAGACATCGAATGGGTACATTCTTTCTTAGCCCACATTCAATTAGGCCAACAATTGGGAACAGTGATTGCGCAACCGTTAACAAACACGCCGTCTATAACTCCCGTTGACCGTTTTCCTAACACACCCTAGTTACTGTGTTCATATTCATTGTGTTGTTATTAGCCCGAATATCAAACAGCGGAAACAAGTTTTGTTCGCTACTTTGTAGTTCTGATGATTTCAGTGAGAAGTTTCGAACGAACGATGGGAAGATGCAAATCATGTGATGCTCTCCGAAGTAACATTTCTTACATTCTGGTCACACATGGAAAAGTAACTAACTGTAAATGAGTCAGAATTTCACATTCTGAGCCTGTCCATTCAATCTCTGTAGTCGTGACTTGTCCCGTGGACTTTTGGCTCGTCTATAATTGGTTACATGTCCCTGTGTGATTACAACGCAGAGAGTGTTACTCCGGAGAACACACAATTCACGACTTCTCATTGTATTCTTCATTTTCGTCAGGAGAAGGAATTGTTTCGAACTTCCTCAATGAGGGTTCCTAAAGGAAGACGTTATAACTGAACTACTCTAATCATACTGATAACAAGTTCCACGTAGCTACATACTTCGTAACGTACACCGCTACGATTCCACTTTCGCAGTACATGTCGCCATTTTGTGCTGGAATGGCCACGTACTCAATTTGACCACATTTACTACCGATTGTTCCACACCCGGAAACAAAATCCCTGCATTGTCTCTAAAACGTTATGACTTCTACTGATGAGTAGTGGGGAGTTTGGTTGGTACAAATTAAACATCACTCACAATTGATCGCAGCTCTTATAGTCCAATCGGCTTTCCAGTTAGCCCCTTTCGAAAGAATCACTAGGCTCGAATTCTGCTCTTGCCAGAGCTCGTCAGTAGTGTCAAGACTAGAACTCTGGTCACGCTTTCATGAATGAGCCGTGTTAATCGCTGCGCCATTCATATTACATCGGCCATGACTGCAATATCAAGCCAGTATTTAGTCATATTCGCTTGTGAACAATATCTAGGATGAACGATTGCTTAGAGGGAAGATAAACTAACTTCCCTGCTTGCGAACACCTTGGTACAATCGTTTGAGAACCATGATGTCCAAAACACTGGGAAGGCGGACCAAGTGAGCTGACGCGAAATTTGCGTACAGCCCCGTGACAGAGAGCCCGATCGTGGCTGCAGTGGTTTGTTGATGCCGTTCACTAACTGGATTCGCTTAAGAGGTATGTTCTTGGATAAGCTTTCCAGCTGGAATTCCTGGAAATGGTTTGGCCCCTGGATGCCCAATGGTGGGACGATCAGTGGATAAAGTTAAGGCACTTTTTGTATTTACCTATGCCGCAACTTTCAGTCACTCATTTTGACGAATCGAACCAACAGTGATTTGAAATTTGGCTAGGATCTGGTCACTCACGTTACCACGCGTTGTATCTACCAGTTTGCACCCTAGATGACCCAATGTATCATTGTGACTAGTATCAATTTGTGCACCTCTACAATCCAAATGGCTCTGCGGTAACACAAGCAACTGATCGAACAGATGCAAGAGAATGCTGCTTGACTCGACCGTAATTTTGACACCAAGGTCTGTTTTGCTCCTGTCGTGAAGAAACATGTTCATCTAGAATAGATTTACGGGTCACGCAAATCTATTTTGGGACAGACAGCCGTCCTTTTGTAGCTCGCTTTCTCCATATTTCACACTGCAATAACTGCCTAGCTGAGTGTTTGATCGTAATACGCCAGTGTGACTCATGCTACCCGAAGAGTACTTTTGACTGAATTTTAACAACTTACAGACCCTACACAAAGCCGCGAGTTTTTAAGACTAACATCAGCATTTTGACAATTCAAACAACAACCGGAAAATGACACAAATGGGGGAGTCAAGTTAACGCTTTGGACGAAGTGCGGTCTAGCTCTCTTTTACCGTCTTTCTCGGGTCTCAGCAAAAGACGATCTCAACAGACAATTATGCATGAGGTGTGGAAACAAAAGGACTGAACTGTCCGTGAGATTATCAATGGCTTGTTCTCATAACATTAGACACTTACACGAGGTCACTAAACTAAGCGCGTTGGAGGTCACTATAACGGTGTGGTTCTACGTTCTATTGGTAACTGCCTCTGATTCATCTTGACTGTCACCAAAGCAAAAGGCATAAACCACATATTCTCCGGTCTATTTTGAGTCAAAGTTATTGTCTAGAAGGAAACCGAATGAAAAACTCTGACCCAAATTGATTTTATGAAAGAAATATACACAGCATTCATAATGTTAACGGTATGCCCAGGTTGAATAATGCTTCTATATGACGGACAGTGACAATTTGGAAGGACCTGTTTGATGAGACGGTCCTGAGTTTTTGAACTCGTTCCAGTGAAACTCTGGGTCTTCTCTTCCTAGAGAAAGGTTTCATTCTGACTCAGTGTAGACGAACCAAGACAACAATATCGTTTAATCATTAGAATCTTGATACGTAACAACGATAATCCGAGTGGTAAATGGAATAGGCTTCACACTGGTATGTGCTGTTTTATACGTGTGGATCCTGTTGAAAACAATCGGTGATGATGTGCGGCGCACTATGCACGAAACACTATCACAAATGTGATTACTTTGTAGTAAGCGGAACACATTCCGACTCATCTGATTTATCAGTTATTTGCTGCAATGCAAGTGACCTGAAATCGAACCGGTAGGCAACAATTATACAGAGCTAATAATGTTGTGTCGTACGGATAAGACACAGAGTCGTGACATTATCGATCGGCCAAGATTGGTAATCTATAGCAAGTTCAAAAATTAGTTTAATGAAAGGTATCGTATTTCTATTTATATCTGACAGATTGTTTAACGTTAGTTAATGAAACATAGTTAACAAAGACAGTGGTAAGTGATGGAGCGGTTATAAAATTTCGTTACCAGAGGTTCTGGGTTTAACCCAGACTGTTCCTGTATGTAACAAGACAGACGATTGCCAAAGTGATTGAGTTTGGCTGTTCATTCACCGGTCAAAGTTAAAAAGACACCGGTGCCTAAAATGTACAGGTCTCGTTCAACACGTAAACTTCGTAGAGTACGAGAAGCCAGTAGAACTGGACGCTGACGACAACCTGGACGATCGTTAACATACAACCCTCAGCCGCGTTTTTTGTTCGATATACGGGTCCAGAGCAAGGGAAGCTCTTTGACCTTGCGTAGACCAAGTTCATCTCTTTAGCTGGGGCTCTGGCGACTGAAAACTTCAGGTGATGACTAATCGGATTCAGCTACATGAACGTTACCCTAGTTATCTGTGAAGTTACTTCACTTAATGACGATGGTCAGTAAAAGCCGTAAGGAAGTGACGTTACTGATAGTTTTGATTTCACGCATAGATGGGTTTTTTCACAAAGTGTAGGCACATCGATTTTCTTTTTGGGAATTAGGTCTATTCCCTTCTCTTTTATTTCTCGTTCAGGCCTTGTTCTTTTCTGTAATTTTTTTGTCACTTAAATATCAGAGCGAACCAGTGATGTATTGCTGTCTTCAAATATGAGGATGATAAACCAGATCATCCTGTCAGTATGCCAGCCTGCATACAACGGTAGTCAGGAGGGGTGCCAATACTACATTCACTTCTTATAAGTCGCCGGTTTCTTTTCTGTGTTTACATCTGTCTGTCTATTTTCCATTGTCAAATGATTGCTCAAGGTGTTCTTTGAAGTTAAGGTCTCAAACTAACGAGCACAGTGAAAATCACTTTGAGCGTTCCGACTTTATATGTTGAAGATATGTTATGCCACTCAAGTGACAAACGTACCTCAAGTTGTCATCTCAATAGCTCTGTCGCAAAACAGTATTATATGGTTGAAGCAACCACCGCTGAAGTGCTTATAGTGTTTTCTATCTGAATATGTAACATATGCGATAGAAAATCTATCTTTCTGTTCAAACGTGTGTGATAATTTAATATATATCTGACAGAATATCACAAGGCCTATTTATTTTCAATTTGACCATCACTCACATTTGATCGCACCAGATTCGAGTTTCGCTCTNAGTCTAGTGCTTCTTTTCGAAAGAGGCTGGCTGGAAAGTCTATCTGAATGCGAACGCTGCGATCAAATGTGAGTGATGGTCAAATTGAAAATAAACCAAATCCCCGACTACTCATCAGTAACTTATCCATTTTGTCAAACTACCAAATAACCGACATAAGTTGTCTTCGGATAGCCAGCGTGAAGAGCTTTATTATGATTGAACCCGCATTAGTATGTGATTATTTAGCTAGCAAAAGGTGTATTCTAATTGTACATAAAACAGATAGACAGGCAAGCAAGTCAGGTGACAGAACCAAATTGAGGTTGGGCGCTGTGGACGAATTAGTGTGCAACTGAAAACAATAGCGAGAAAATCAACGCAATAGTAAAAGAAAGATGTATAATATGGCTATTATCCCAAGAGAAGCTGCAGAGTGAGAAACTCGAGTAGATGATTAAGGTTTGATCGACGAAATCAAAACATCCAGTTGCAACAAACTGACGATTAAATTCCATTAGTTTTATTAAGTAAAAGACATCGTGGGTGCGGAGATCCAAACCAGCGACGCCTGAGGACGCGCTAATACACATTACTTCTTATCTGCCTCCAATAACTAAAATCGTTCCAGAGTGACGTGCATAAATAAACACTTCATTCACTGTGAGGCTAGTAAACATACAGGCCAAATTCATTATAGGCAATTTCGGATTTCACTTAAAGGATACAGCTTCAAGTTAGCTCAGTGTAAACCGGGCAAACCCTTAGGTTGTAGACTAGAAAATGTAGTTTGAATAAAGGTGAAGTGAACAAATTTGCCTAGAAGACAAACAGTCGCAGACTGCGTAATGTAGTGTAAACAGAAAAGTGGGCCAACAAATAACACTACGGTTGATCCTGAAAATCCACACAACAATTTTGGTTGAACTCATCCAGATGCACGCTATTCTCTAAAAATAAAGTTCATTACTCCTAGAAGGGCATACAGGTTGCCAAAGGCCTTACTGTATGAAAGGCGTACTGACATTCAATAGCATCTACGAATGGTTCCACAGACCGGGGAACAATCAAATGCCAGAAGAACAATTTTTCATTTTCCATGCGTAAACACAGAAGAAGTCTCAGAAGTGTGAACCCAGTAGCAAGGAATGGAATCAAAAACATTTCACGTGATTCTGTTCTAAGAACTAATTCTCCTCTAAGCATTTCATGGTACCTCATAAGTGAGGTGAATGCTCTGTGTGCACATTAATTGGACAAGCGAACAGGCCTAGAAGCTAGTTTGTGTTGAGTTCTGTTAAACCAACACTTAAAGATGTACGAGCCGATTGTGTCTGCTTTATGAAGTCTACATCCCATAACATTCAGGGGCCGAAGGAATGGTGTACTGTAAGATACAACCGAGTGAGAAACAGCCTTTCTCTGAAGGATGGGAGCACAACGGGAAATTGGAATGGTAACAAAAACCGTCAAACATGAGCCAGAGGCCCAGTAATGCACACAACTTACACAGTCGAAAACTTAAATGCCGTTAATCGCACGATAGTGAAATGCGCTACAGTATCTCGGGCCAGATTTTACTTATGGACCCAGTAGACTAAATTTTTCCGACCATCACTTTCATGAAGATAAAAGTCAGTTTAATTACAGGATCTGGAGGGTGGTTCATTTTTTTAGATGAAGACAAACCAAAGTAAGCAATCCAGTATGAAATTCCCATTCTTTAGCTATGTTCACTAACTGATTTATAGAGGGTGGAAATCTATCATTTCCATTAATTGTACAACTTTGGTAGGCCTAACACGAGATTTTCGTGTCATCTAGGACTTTAAGTCTGAGTGTTATCTGTACCATGCGTCTAATAGTTGATTTCACCCTTACAGTCATCAGTGGTTTCTGGAATTTTGATTGGGAAATTTGTCACTTGTATGCATTTAATAATTGATTCTTTCCTCACACAAGTTGTCTTCAAGGTAATCTTTTTTCAGAATGACGTCCGTTGGGTTCACCAATGAAAGTATCATGGCTCAAGTAAGCAACGTTAAACCATGTTGGTAAGACGGCTCTTGGAGACCACCACTTTCAATTAACTGATAGAGCTGAGGATGTCTTGACATGTTGTCTGTTCGTTCTTGATAAATGTGCCGTTGTGGCGAATTCACTTTCCCACAGAACTTAGAATTTTATGTGAACACAAGTGTACACATGAATCAGTGCACTTTATCATCACGATGCGGTGGAGTTAGTAGAAAAGACTCGCTCACAAAACATATTTTAACTGAATGCACTTTAGTATGGGCTGATACAAAGCATCCGGAACCGACAACTCAAAATGGTCTCATTGGACGATTACGGCTTGAAATGACATGTCGATACATGTGTGCGATGAAGCCAGTGGGTCAAATTAACATCGTAGCTTGTCCCTCTCAGGACTTTCATATATAGCCGGAGAATCCTCCTAAAACTGACGGACCAAACAGGAAGTGTTGACAAAGAGCGTGAATTATCCACTGCCGCCTTTAGTGTACAATTAAACTGAATATTCAGTTCATCAGGTAGGCACAAAATGGCTCGCTCCACACACGTTGTATTGCAGTGCACACCCAATCCGTGTTCAACACGGACAAAGTAGGTTTGCAGTTCGGTTTCGTTTTATGTTTGTCCAGAGGTGTGGGCAACCAATTTCAATACAGCGCTAACAGTATACGTGCGGAAGACCGAATTTCACTGTAGTCACTCTACCTTCAGTTTTGGTTTCTGATTGGTCCATCAGTGCCCAATCGGAAACAAAGAGGCTATGGGTAAAGAAATCAAAGGTGGCCCTGAATGTACTGAAAAGAATTATCTATAGTTACCTTGGAATCTTTTATCACCGGTAATTGTGCACATTCGTGTACCTAATATTAGTTTTCCCGCCGTTACTCTTGTCCGCGAAATCGGGGGTAGCTTGTTACAGTTTACACTTACATATTGGATATCAGACGTTTGCTGGATTGCAAACAGATTACTGTTCAAAGAACTTGACTTTATGAAGTTCCCAACACGTGAGCAATGTCGAACAGTTGTACGTTTTCAAGACGAAACCGCGACAGATGACACTTCATAGGCATTTGTGTGCATTCCGACTAAACGCATGCACAACCGGATAACACAACTTTTACAATTATCCGATGATGAATTTTCTAGTTGACCGATTTAAACCGAACTTCACATCTGTTCAAGCCTTTCGCTCTCTGATAGACGTTCCAGCCAGTATGCGCCGAAAACCACCAGACTTGTGTTTAGCATTCGTTAGAGCTCGTCACCGATGCCTGTCAATGGGACAACCGACGTTTGAAGTCCGACCAGCCTTCACATGAGGCAGCCCAGTTGATCCTGTTCACACGCAACTGCAGTCATTTTTAAACGCCCAGCCACATTTGCCCATGTGTAACACTTACATCGCGTGGTCATCACCAACGAAGATAATAACTGACCTTTTAACTCCAACTGATGACCCCAAACTCGACTTTTCCGTTATGCTGAAATCCCAGTCCAATAAACGCGTCGAGCAAACCGCAGTAGTGGAGCACTTGGTTTACGCAAGATGAACAGTACTCATATGGGAATACAACCTCTGCTTTCAGATAACTTTGCAGGAAGTGGACTGAAGTGCAACTCCTAGTTATGACAAGGATATACATTACTGACGGGTTATAACAATGGCGGAACTCAGGTCTGGTGCTCCTTTTGGAAAGGAGCTCGCTGGAAATCTACCTGAGTGGCAGCGATACCAACAACTATGAATGGTGTTCAGTCTGTAGACAAAATACCACCCAAGCAGCGACTACTGTGCACAGCAATAAAGATGTTCATCACTGTGTGTAAGGTTTCGTCTCTCAGGATGAGGCTCTCGCTACCTACAACGTCAGTGGTTGGAGGTGCTAGATGAGACAGAAGCTAACCGACTTCATCGGCTTGAGAGCTGCCCTAAGTAAAGCTAATGATGCGGAGTAATAACAATCCTCAGTAGGTTGCCTTACTGATGGCCTGATCTATTTTTCTTCTTTGACGTGCTGGACTGGCCTGTGCACTACATCAGCCTACAGGGCTATATTGCCTAGGACTTTGTTCCTTCAAAGTACACCCATCAGAAAGGCCAAAACGGAGCAGTCACGAAACTTAGTTACAATCATAGGGTTCTGTGTGACTGCGTAGGAGTGCCTGGGTAATAAGGTATGACCTTACGAGTGTACAGCAAAACTGTTTTTAAAGTCACAACGCTACTGTCTCCCGATTACAAAAATGGGATTAGAAAAGATACGCTTAAACAGAGAGCGTTCTTATCTCCCAATGGTTGACGGTGACCGCCGGCATATTTTCCCATACAGTCAAAACACTTGGTGTCATTCAAAAGTCTCATGCAGCCTCAAATACATCCACTGCGCACAGCAGCGATTAGAAGCAGACAGCAGTCTTACTCACTGAGCCTTCGAGACAGGCAAGTCATTCAAGGTCAAGCAAGTCAGACTGTCGAGTCTGGGGCTCCAGGGCAGGTCCTTCAAGAAAACCCTGTTGTCACGAATATCGCAATTTGAATCAATGAATTGGGGTAGGGTCTCCCAGGTCAACCACCTTCCATGGCATAAACGGCTTGGAAACATCAGAATTTATCGCCGCTTTTGTAGACCAGTACACTCATTTTCGTCTTTCTCTCCTTTTCTAGTAGCCGTCATCCCTTCAAGCCAAGACAACCGGCAAACTGACATTTTTAACGGTCGAACTCTTCGACATATAGGCCAGCAAGCTGCTCTAGCGAACATCTTGAGTCTGCGAAACTACGCTTTACGAACCTAACATTGCACTTTACTAAAATTCGTTCCCAGATGCTATGGATCCACGGTTTCTTCTCAGGATCTCTGGTGACGATGAAGCCTAATCTCGGCACAGACCAGAAAACGTAGTTTAACAGCCATATCTGCATATGCTCCGACAAACAATGGTTCAAGTGCTGTCAGGTGCGCTTTCTACGATACTCCCTTTGAACTTCTGAGACAAGCTAACCGCTCAGACATCGTTGTATATGCTGGCGATTAAAAAGAACAACGCGGTCGTCCTAGTCCACACAGGTAGCGATTCAGTGGTATGTTTGATTTCGGTACGTGACGCGGTGACAGTGGCATTTGGACACAAAAGACAGCATTGCGTCATGTGGAGGCCGTGCGGCTCAACCATGGGTGAAAACTGACCACATCGCCGTCGGTTATCGGTGACACTACTTCACTAAAGATCGTCGGCCAGTTTGGACCAACCAGATCGGCTCTAATCATGTCGTTGTCGGTGCTTACTGTTTTAACGGTTAATACGATATCATCTGTTCACAAACACATTCAATAGAAAATTGAACGACGAAGATACGCGGAAAGCCTATCAAGCAGCACTGACAACCAAACTGTTTAGGTCACAAGATTAGTGACCCAAACGAGCACTGGGCAAAAATACCAGTAGCTATACGAACCTCTTGTAGAGGTTTATTCCAAAGTGGAATTACAGATAAGGTAGAAGTGGATTTCTGCTGCTTCAGCAGAATTTATGGACAAACGTCGATTGGTCTCTTTGACTCCGAATGCGACGAAGGCCTCCGTGAACTGAGACACAAACTTGCGAAGAGCTTGTGCAAGAACCGTGAAGTTCGATTTTCCGAGCAAGCCAAGAAGATTAAGAAAGCACTGTTCTCAAGGAATAACCGGGTGTTGTGTTCCTTGACGTGTGGCTACGTTGGTCGTCGGCAAGGTGTTAGTGAGACCATATGAGAAAGAGACGGTTCACGAATTTACAGCATGATAGAAGGTTTGAGCACTTCGAGGGAAAGTTTACCTGGCCTAATTCAACTCGCTCATCTGTGGATGATGGAGATTGCTTGGTTACTTATGACATTCCAGACGACCTTACATCCAAAACTGAAGAAGCGTTAGAATTCGAACTATTGAAACTTAATAAATCCTTAGGTCGGAAACTTCTTCAGTACTTTGCAAAGATAATGGTGAAAAATTGTCACCTGAGCAGCCCTTGCGTTTCAAAAGAGAGACTGAAGAGGTTATTTTCGACTGGGGCCTGTTATTCACGCTTTCAAAAACGGCACCAGGACACCACGTAACAACCACAGAGATATCAGCATTGCCTCTATGGTATTCGAACTGCTCACGGGTCCCATGCTGTGGCGACTCCTGAAACACAGAAGGAACCACATAAGAGAGCGGGCAAATGTTCGGTCTGGTCGCGGGTGCATCGATCATATATTTAACTTGTGACAGACTCCTTTTCTCAGCCAACGGTCGTGGTATATGTGGATCCAAAAGCCGCCCTCGATTTGGCTGCTCGACGCAGTTCCAAAGGATGTCTTTATCGAAGAGAAGTCCCAGTGAAGTATGTCAACGTGTTGAAGTCTTTATATGCCCGCTCTAAGTGTAGAGTGTGTAGCTGTGGGCAGCAGTTTCAGTAGGGGTGTACTGTTTCTCCCATTCATTCCAATTCTGTGATGGACGAGAATCTTGGAGTGGAGCTTCTGTCAGGTAGTAAGCCGACTGATATTAAGCAATAGACCGACATTGCTCTACGAGTTCTTCTACAGAGAACATGCAGACCATGCTGAACCGACCACGCGATATGACCGATCAGTGTGGTGCGTATTTTGTGCCCTCAAAATGTGAAGTGTTGTTACAAGATTTGGTTAGAACTGATCCAATATAGGCATTGATGGGAGGCCGCTGGAGACTGTCCATCGTTTCACATACCCGGGTAGTGTCATTTCGTCAGACTGTAATATTCCTGACGAGGTGTCTACAAGGACAGCGAAGGCATGAATTGCCCTCCTCAATCTCTGTTATGTTGTAACTGGTTTGATGGTAAAAAAGCAAGTGTTGTTCACTACATTGTTGTACTCAATCTCTGTAACTTATGGCAATGCAAATAAGTCTACTTGTCGACTAGAGGTAGAGTTTACAATGCGTGGGTGCGTCCAGTTTTACTCTATGGATCAGAGATCTGATCCATTTGTGCAGAAACTGTATACAGAACCTCGATATCTGATCTCTGCTAATTAGCCTGTGTCGAATGGGTTGACTTTGTGAACAGCAAGATAGTCCGCTGGTGCGCGTTTCAGAAATGTGTAAGTTGGCGAGTGATAAAAATGCGCCGTTCTCACTGGTTAGATGATGTACTCCGTATATGGACAAGTGTCCGCCGAGCATCATTCAGAGTGGCTGTTAATAGTTGGAAGGAACCGCAAGGCAGCCAAGCGATGAAGTGATTGCAGATTAGGAAGGCCTGGACCGGATGAGCGAAATTGATAAGTGGCATCTACCTCTTTGGAGGGTTCGGGGTCGACCACACCGCTGGTTGGAAACACTTTGACAGCGTTGCAGTTAGTGACCAGCACGTGTCCACGAACTTGTTGAATCTATTGTTTCGTGGAACTCACTCTATATTTCGTTCAGTTTGTTTCGTTTCGCCATTTATTACTCCGCAACTTTGTGGACCACTGCCAGGATCAACGAAAGCCCGAGTCATCATAACCACGTAAACGGCTCAAAGCTAAATGGACGACTTGCTGATGACGGCTGACTTTCATCTACAGCTCAATTGTTTATTGCTGTCGAAAGTTCGAGTTTAGTTATAAATATCTTTAATAATTAGGTACATCCTATTTCACTTCGGTGTTCCTTAGTCAGTGTTTGCTCTTCCCATAGGTGTATAGCAGTTATGTATCGGTGCAAGCCACCTATGTGCTACCGCATTTGACGATGGCATATCGCTGTTGCCCGTCAAGCAGACCAACATACCGAAGAAGACCCGCCCTCAAGCACAATAATAAATACATTAGATGCACACTGTCCCAGACATGACTCTCGCTGTTCTACGAGCATGTTGTGGACACGTTGGATGTGACGGCAGTTGGCCCGGCTCAGTGGTGTGAATGCTGTCGTTGCGTGACTGAGTTGTCCGTGAATTGCAACCAATGAAGCAGTACAGTAAAGATCGTACGGAAGTTGCCTTGCCGGCGCCTTACTTTTGCTTATGGCTCAGCTGTTTTTTCCCAAAGTGTATGTATTTTGATGTCGAATGTGTATTTAGAAGAAAATATTCTCTCTATCTGATCCTCAAGATTCTCGTTTTGCACACTGATTAAAGTTTTTCCTATCTCCAAGAATCGGCGTGAACCATCGATGCGTTACCATCCACGATGATAGCAGACAGTCAAAAAACACGCCTTAGTCCATATTATACTACTGGCTACCACCTGGTGAACTCTTTGGTAGTGATTAATACAGTGGAAGCAAGTAGTCTGTTTACCCTATTTGTAAGTACTGTAGATATGCAACCCAGACCCAATCAACCAAGGCATCGGCAGAGATAGACGCCGCAAGATCCGTCGGAGTAAACTCTATTTATATGCAAAAACATTCAGCAAACAGACGAATTAGCTACTCGGCCTTGTTTTAACAAGTGTTTGAGGCTGGAATTGGGCAAACTATCAGTCAAATTTTCGATGAGCAAAAACATAAACCACTGATTGTACGAAATAAGGAGCAAACTAAAACGTTAGTCCAAATAGTCAGATCGATCCACCAAGCTTTTCTATACCAGCCAAATATGAACGAGTTATGCTGACTTCCCTTGAATATCATGACTGTAAGTCGTTCACACGGGCTCACTGAACGTCAAGCGCGCAGTGAAAACTGAGTTTCGCCCCGTCGCTTTGTAACTGAGAGTCGAAAGTAAATTCCGACAACAGGCTGCAAAAGCAGCAGCTAGGTTTGCACGAAACTCTACAAGCCAACAACTGGCCAGATATATACTAGAGAGTAAACCGAACTAACTTAAACAAAAATGCCAACTGTGAGCATCCAACAAAACTGCCTACGCCAACCTTCACTCTAAGGACGTCCTGATAAATACGTCCAGGAGGAATAAGGGTCACACCGAAGTGCGTTTACAGCACACAAAAGCATGGCTTCTTCTCATAATTCATCGAATTGCCCTTAACTTCGATCAAAAATAAAATCTCCACTAGTCATTGTATCTATCAATTTTCATGAAACCGCGGATACGGTTGTATTGATAGGGCAAGGAGAACACTTGAAACCGGGACCGAGGAACACATGCTGAATGGCTGGGATGCACCGGCACATTTGTCAATATCAGCCAACGGAAATGAAACGGCGCATCTACCGTTACAAAGCACTCCCGACTACACATCACACCACCGGCAATACATAGACCTAATAACCTGATGAACAGGCACAAACTGCAAATTCCAGAATGTCGAGGAACTCTATAGATCAGTCACTGATAACCAGCAACATGTGTTAAAAACAGTCGGCTATTACTCCTAGCTCGTTGCGCATCTAACTGAGCGCCAGTCACGATCCGGATCGGTGTGCACGTTACAGTTGACAACTTTCTCACGCTAATGACGTCTGTACTTGACGAGCCCAGATAGCAGTTTGTGTGCACTAGTCACACATCTCAACATTCTACCAATCGAAAGCCTTTAAGTAAATTCATAACGGTGTCTATGTCTCTGTCCAGACTTTTGACGGAAGGATACGTACAACCAACTAAGGATGCTTTAATGTTCGGCAGCGATTGAGAATCAGATACATATCACGTTGTTCCACAGGACTAGCCAAGTTAACAACCTATTTTTACTTAACAGCATCAGATTTAATCCCTTGTAATAATCTGACAATCTTCTACATGTATAGCTTCTACTGAAAATAAGCTTCTTAATCAACGATGCTTAGGTAGGGTTGCAGTTATCTATGTTAGTAGAACCATAGAACGCTTTTCGGTTTAACATTACGGTTCAATCAAGTTCTGAAAGTCCACGGCTACATTCAGCCAGCCGTTAATTATCAGAGCTTTCAGATAAACAGAACGACGTTCTGCATTCAATGAAGGTAACAACGGATGTTTAGAAAGAGTTGAGATATCTCAGCATGTACAATTCTACGAAGTCACCTAAGGGATTTTACCCGGACCGAGATACGAAATAAATTATAGATTCACACTACTGACAAATTATTGATAGACACTATCCTTTCAACTAATCGACCTAAACAGTCCAGACAAAACAGCTGCAGGAGATTTTCGGTGTTGTATGTTGAACATCATTCAAAATTGATTGCAGCTATCGTATTCCCATAGATTTTCCAGTCAGCCCTTTTCGAAAAAAAAATACAACCAGGCCTTGAACTTGTTAGAAATTATCAACAGTGCACATTTTTGTTACGACAGGTATTTGAACACCACTCGCGCTTTCATGCGGCAAAATGTGTTGGTCACTGCGTCATTGGCCCTACATTAAGTACAATCGAACTGCCATAGGTGAAGGCCCTGCCAAATTCGCTTGTGAGTAATACCTAGTGTCTCAGATGGTCTCAAGAGGAGGCACAATAACCGTCATGTTAACCACAATAGGTGACCCTATTCTAGGACTTCTCTGTGAATTGAAATCATTAAGTTTATCGAGAAGTATTCCGACTAATGACTAGCATAGGTTTTTATTTATTGTAAGTTAGACATTGCTCATAAGTGACAGCAAAATTCCCATTCATATCGACGTTTCAGTCAACAACTTTGATGGCGCAGTGATCGGCAGGTTTGCCAGAATTCAAATCTCGGCCGTAGCAACAATATACGATACAGTTCACAGCCCGACAGGATTTTCGATCTGGTTTGCAACAAAAACCTACAGATTCGAAGTTTGATTTTACCAGAGCTCATCATCAGGACATAAACCTACCACGACCAGTCCACATTTGCGGAATGTGGTTGAAATAGAGAAGTTAGTAAAAAGCGAGGTGCCGCAAATCTGATGGTTGTAATTTTAGGAGGCACCAACAAATAATCGCGTAAGATCCAACAACACATAACTGCTTACCTAGGAGCGTAGCTACCCTAAACAAAATACATTTTCATACACCTAACATTTTTGTTATTCCTCTGGTATAACTTACTGGTAGATACTAATATACGCAAATCGGTCTGGAAACACGTGGGCTTATTATAGAGGTATTACAACGGGTTGATGACTGAAGCACAGTTGCTTCGTGCGGATTGCATCAGTTATGAAGTTTTGCATGACAAGGAACATAGAAGCGAGATTCTATTGGGGACAGGGGTTGAGAGGTTACTAGAATGGATTTGATTTCCGTGAACCGAACGGTTACACTAGTTTCCGAGGTCGCGCGGCAAAGTTGAGTTTAAAAAGACTCTGACGATGACAATGATTAACTGATATCTGAACGCGCTCACACGCAACTCCAACCGGATTTCATTCACATTTAAAGAAGGCTATACCAGTTAGCGAATATCAAGCGGTCTTGGGCGGACAAGCGCCGTTTACTTAGACCAACTGCATGCTTTGGAGTCAACTAACTGAATCTGACAAACTCGCCCGATCATTATTCGTCAAATCACCATATTTAAAGATTAGTTTTAGTGGGATTGCCGAGATAAAACAAATTGTTAATATCTCGCAATATAACACTTCTTACTGTATTGATAGAAGAATACACAAATATTGTCTTTAACAACAGAACTCCGACCAGAGGCAGCCTCAGTTCTTATATCTGCGAGAGCATGCATGAAAAACTAACACAACTCGGCTGATATCGCTAACATAGTGAGGTAAACGACATCGTAGACAGATAATCACATGAAAATACAGGCAATATGAATTTGTCCTGGCTTCGGTATGGGTATTACAGAATTCGACGGTGTTGTAACACTGCGAGTCCTTTCTACAAGGTAGACCAATCAGATAATCGAATTAAAACGGAAACTTACATTGATGAAGAATTCCACAGCCTTAGGGTCAGTGAGCTCTTTGTTGGCAGCAAAGACTTGTCTGATGCGATATTTTACGTAATTTGCGTCGGAAAATTGTAGGCTATTGGCATAGCGAAGTAATGACCTGTACAAATTCAGTACCACATAGCGCGTCATGGAAGACAATTTTCTGCTTAGTCAATCAGGGTGTCACCAAAAGTGATTCTGCCACCGGCTGAAAATGATTAAACACACACATGAATGAATGTGTAAACACACGGAAAAAGAAAACAGTGGAAAATAAACTATGCTGAATTCAATTTGATGCCCAGGACTAACAAGAATGAAGAGCCAGGCAATAGCAACAAAGACTCCTGAAAGATAATGGGAGAATCACCTAGGCAGCAACCGGCTTGAACCAGGGTGAAACGTGTTTCGACTATCTTGGATGGTTGAACTACAATCAGTGAGCCGACGCTGGTGAACAGTCGTCAGCATGAAAGAATCCTATTCATCATGGTCGCTTCTGGCCGAGTAGGTCTGTTCTTCAACGTCATTTTCCGTTTTGACGAATCGGTAGCGATCTACCGAGCTGCGTTTATCTCGATCTTGCCCGGAACGAACTGGACATTCAAGATGACCGGTTCCCAACCCAAGAGCGTATCAAACCAACGGCTCCCAGTGAGACACAAAGTCTAAGCTTCACAATATCTTACGGGCAACGTTTTCGGATCAGAAAGTACAGCCGCCAATCTTCAAATCAACCTTCTTTCTCTGTTGGTAAACCAGAAAGTATCGAAGATACATGGTTTATGGATACTTCCAAACAGTGATCAGAGTTCGTTTTTTTCTACGCGCACACGCTACCTGGCTTACCGGCCTACCCAAATAATGGGGAGACACGCGAAAGACTCCAACGGCTAACCTCGATAAGATCAGAATAAGTCATTTTGGAAAGTGGTGATATCACTTCGCGTGTTCTAAACAGCTGCGACACACGAATTAAGTAAACATAGGGAGAAAAACGGGAATAACCATCCTCAAAAACACGCTGGACTGTCACTGGTCAAAGCCATGGTAAACGGAGGGTCACAGAAATGGCTTGTGGTGCGTGACACGCAGGATCTCATGCGAATTTGGAGTGACGGATTTGTAACGATGCATCGAGGTAGACTGAGTGCACAAACTAGCAAACGCAACCTTCAACGTATCTGAAAAAAACTTCCTTCAATCTAATACGCGGAAGTCAGTGAGCTGTGACAATGTAGGAGGCACTGTACAGTCAAAGGAGCTGACAGAAACACGGTGTAACGTGAACAGTTTTAGTATCTGCATCTTAACCACAGTGTCAGCGCTCCTCAGCGGCAGAACAGACGTAGTGAAGCCATACTGTGAGTCCGTCGTATGGACTGTCAGGCGCCTCGTGAAAACCAGTGCGGTATTGTCTCCATTAAAGGGCATATCCGTGCATTCTGGTTTCCCTGAAACACACTTCTGTTAGCGAGTTCGCAGTGATCAACGCGTCAGGCGTGCACATAGCCCGCGAGGTGTGAAAGGGACATTGTGTCAGACGGCGTATTTGGCAGATGGCTGCAAAGCGGCTAAAACTGGAGTACTGTCCATCCCAGGGTGGTTTTCGGTGTACCGACCGACTCATACTGTCATCTCGTCGTTTGATACTAAAGTCAAGAAGAGCAAATGAACTTTTTTATCGAACTCAGACGACAAGAAGTTAAGGACACGAAGGGTTTACCGCATCTAAGAGCGTCCCTACTGGCTCTTTATCCTGATTGAGAATCAGTGACATCCAGGATGAAATGCAGGTGCAATACGGAACTCTATCACAGACAAAACTTGACCAAAACCGAGAACAGAAGTGTTTATCAAGTTACCGTCGATGTGTTTGTATCCTGTCTTGAAAACAAAATTTAACACTGTCAGTCCAGAATAACAGAAGACGCTTTATTGAAGCCACAGGAATATATAACTTCATATTGTGAGTAATGAGGTCACAAACAGACCCAGCTGTCTCTCATAGTCGTACATTTGTGGATAGCGGATCTACGTCGAATCAGTAGGTCTCCTTTTAGGCTCAATCTTTTCAGTAAGTCACATGTCTCACAGAATTAATCTTGAGACCAGTCCATGTAGAAGAGACTGTTACAGAAGATCCACCTGAAATTTGGACAGTTTAGTACAAGGCAAACTCGTAATCGTAAGTGACTACCGTTTACGAATCCGTGGTAGTCCGTATGACTGTGGGGTTTGATTATAAACAGGCAATGTGAACTTGTAGTCGCTTAAGTAGACAAACGTACAAAAATAAAATCTGCGACTCAGTAAATTTATTTATTTAATGTGCAACGGTATCAGGCCGGGCGATGTTTCTAAACATTGTTGTTCCAAAAGGTGGCATTCACCTTAGCTACATATTTGCGTTTCGATGGATTTGCCTGGTTTCAACACAACCATACTCCTTCAGTGAACAAAATTCATGCGGGTTTGAAAATGTTTACTACGAAGTAATAAATATTTTCGGATGGACGCACCGATAAAATGGTGTTTTAGATGACTTGAGGCTATCCCGATATGTGGAGGAGAGCTTTCCCAATTAAACACACGGGTTTTCAAATTGTCTTGGAAATTGTACTGACCATAATCCTATGCAGGCATTGGAATCGAAACTCAAGGTGGAGTACATTCAGTTAAGTACATGAAAGGGCTGTGCAAGAATATTGGCGGCAGATATCTGAGAACCTGTTAAGGTTGAGTCCTAAGCGTGATAGGAAAGAACGACCCCGGTGGGTACATTGTAGTACAGTTTCGAGTACGTCGGGAAGGCTGATATCAGAAATTCGTATAGGGAGAGAGAATGTCCAGTTACAAGTATCCTAGTCAGGTCTCCAACAACTATGATAGCCTCTTATCTGTGAAATAAATCTGGATTATTAGGACACCTTAGGTTGAACGAGGTCACCTCAATGTTCTGTTTACGAGAAATAGAACCAAAAGAATTTGGATAGAAACCGGCTTGCCACATGATTGGAATCAGGCCTTTTGCTATTGAAGACGGTTACCGGACTGCATTATGTAATTAGCTCAAAAATGCAAATAAGAAGTACCAGTTGATAATGACGTCCGTGTTCTTAAATTTCACAAGATATTTGGTGAAATTCGTCTCTGTTGGTTGGAAAATATAGTACATTTCGATTTTATGCAGTTAGGCACAAGCTTTTCTGAGAACGAGTCAACGACTGGGACATGGGTTCCAGGTTAGAAATCCGAACCACCCAGACTAGATACAAATACAAACAGAAGGGTCAGTAATTCAAGGAACACAAACTCGCCAGTGATTGCGGCATGCTACCAAGTCTGGGAGCGTTTTCAAATGGCGACGAGAATGCGCACACAGTCCCCAACCCAACGGGCGGCACCTACCAAAAAAAATATCGATCTAAGTGCGCTTTGAGTAGATGAATTGAAACGACACCTAGAAGGTTATGTAACGATTGCAGATCAGTCCAGTGATTAATTACCCGAAGGAGGGAAAATACTGTTGAGTGAACTAACAGAAATGAATCTGAAGGAGCTGACTGTCATTGCACTGTCGTCCAATGCCGGTTGCAAAGATACAGGTGTTCCGTATGCCTAATGACAAACAGGAAACCACTCAAGTTCAAACAAATAGATCAATTATTCTCAGAAAGAACCCGAATAAGACGTATATTCAGGCATCTTTATCACTATTCTCGGAAAATGTTCACCGGTGAGTCTTTTCAACCCGTTGTGCTGCCTGATGGACACAATGAAGCGGCAGTTTCATGCAGGCATCACTACATGCTTGGGCACAACTGAGGCGTGTAGAGAGTGATTAACAAAGCCTCAATCGTGCAAAAACCACTCACATTTACTGAGGCTTTGTTAACCGCTGGTTACAAGCCTCTGTTGAGTATCCGAAACGATTTGACGGTTACATTTACGCAATCCCTGTTTTTCCTAACCAGGGTCAAGGTAGCTTTAGGAAGCTACTGACAAATACTCATTTGTTTTCATTTAACAGTTCAGTTATTTAAATTCTTTAGGCGTTACACGCTTGCAGTTGAAAAGAGTGTACGAAATGAATTCGTCTCGCCAACCTCGTGTCGCATCTGTGCTATACAAATTGATAAATGGGTCAAACTGTTTCACAAATATACAAAGGTTATCCAAAGTGAATGATGCGAAGAAAACCTGTTATTCCTCACGGTTTTTGGTCCACGTGACAAAAGAAATACGGTTCTATGCATTTCACTTGAAGTCCTTTCACCAGCGTCTTACTTCGAGCTCATAGAACCTTTAGCAAAAGAGGTAAAGTGACTCATTATACTCAGTCTTCAACAAATATTGTTCGAATTACGGACCTTGTGTTATCTACAACACTGAGACCGTGTCGTGCCCTACAAAACAAACCGACTCGAACAACTGACAAGTAAGCGAGTTCCATTACCCTACCTTTTGATTCGCACAATTAACTAATCGTCAGGGATACCGTCTCTAGATCATTCACATGCCCTTGCAATACCACACTTCTGGTCGCATGAAATTGATCTTCCCATCGGCTCACATGAGGTCTGCAGACACAATGCCTACATGATCCCTCAACACAATGATTGATTGAGCCCGGGTGAACACAGTTGTGGCTGTTTGAGATGTGGAACATGTCAGGCTTCATCTCAATCTGTTTACGTTTCAACCAAAATAGAAGTGATGGCTGATTATCCTAGAATGGCAGCCCCTACAGGACTCAAAGATAACGCTGTCACCGTGATCGACATTAGTTGCGGCACCGAGCTATCCAAGTTAGCAATCATCATAGGAGTTTTAGACGAATGAGTGCAGAATGGTCCAGTCCTCGTTTTTCGTCCCTGATTTGGAACGGCATAGACTCGTCCCACTCTGTCAATGACCAGTGTCTAGTGTTCCGATGCCTATACTCTCGTTGTTAAATTAAACACACTGCTAGCAACGGTACTGTTAACTTCGCCTCGGATAATCAAGCTGATTCAGACTCACCGTATAACAAATAGAGTATCTTACGCACTCAAAAGGACGTGTGGTTCCTATGTGAGGAGATCACATGCTATCCTTAAGGGCTCATAAAAAGACTCTACCCTTTATCCGACAGGTCATTTCGGCTTTGTTTCATCCACTTGCAAAGTACAGACAGGTGACTGCCGGCCGATGGATCTAACGAGCCTTAGTAAAATCAACGTTGAATAGACTAACGTGCAAGTTGGCTGTTGCGATAGTACGTTTACATCCTTATTCTAGCACCGGGCACTGTGACGACTGTCATTCGTCAAAGTGATAGGCTATGTGAGCTCACAGATAGCCCCTCTGGACTGGATGGTACTTTTTCCTAGTGTCACTCAAAGATGCTTGTCGGGTCCTGGGGTGCACTGTTTACAAAAAATTGTTAGAGCACAGTATCATTCTCAGGAAGCGGGATCTAATTACTCTAACTCTCACATATGAAGATGATCGCCATATTCTCACAACACTCAAACCAATTATAGCTCTTCCATGACTATCTGAAGTGTTGGAAGCATCTGCATTTGATTCCCTGTTCAGCATCTTGTTTACTGAAAAATGTTACTCACATATCCAACACTGTGTCCAAAATGGCACATCATATGAAGCAAATTTCTCAACGGCTACTGGTCAATAGACACAGACAACCGACTACAATGCAAGAGCGTATGCTACATACCCGGATTCCGGTATGACGTTTGGTCGATTAGTTCATTCTGTGCTGCTTGGCAGGCTGTACCGCCTTGGTGTGTGTGTGGTAATCAGCTGCAATGGCTTCAATCCAACCAAATCAAGCGTTGTCACAGTGTTCGAACACACTTCTACCTCTCTGACTACAATGGGAAAAATAATGGAGTCCTCGAGACTTGATAATTGGATCCATTCCCTTGCAAGTTCAAATAAACTTCTTCCTTCTGTTGTACTATGCAGATGGTGTCACCATCTGCACGCTTGTTGACACCGTGTTGCTTTCTTCTCATGGCTCGTAATATGTTGCCAGTAGCACCGCGACGTCTGCATGCAGGCTACTGTCGAAGAGTCTTCAGTAACGGCTTCGGTCAGCGGAAACCTCGGTAAGCGATGTACGATCTAGCTCATTCTGCTGGATGAGCTCGAACCAGGTCCACGGAAGAATACCGAAGACAGCGCTTTGTATACTCGTAAAACCATTTTATAAGCTCATTAAGCTGATTATCTCTGAGGGTACAACCGCCTCTGAGTGGGAGCAGGCTAACGTATTTCCAATTTACAAATCAAATGGCCGACAGCTAATTGATAAGCAGCGATCGATTCGCCTAACCAGTCCTGCGTGCAAAATATTAGAGCGTCTCACCAACTGTGTGATACAAAGCTTTTTCTCAACATTCACCTGGTTTCTATAGCACAGAACAGGTTTTTACCGATTCGGTCGTGTTACCAACATGCTCTCCCTAACGGACAGTCAAACGGAGGTCAAAGAACACGGCCTTATTTAGGATCTCATTTTCTTTAATTTCAGGAAAACGTTCAACCAAATGCCTCAATGTCCGCTTCTACATATACTAGAGGCATACTGCTTTCAGGGTGAGATTCTCTGCTGGGAAGCCTCGTTTCTGAACAATCGAACTTGTAAAGTTAAAGCGGGCTCCCCGCCTCTTCTTCGGTGGGTGTGCCTCAAGGCTGTCCTTAGGCTGCTACTATATCTAATTCATGTCACCGACCTTTTAGAAGCACCCTCTAGTAGCTCTTTGCTGTATTCGGGTGATCTTAAAATCCGGCACCCCTATGACCCCAGCATTCTTCAAGCTGACCTCGCTGCTAGCAAGCAATGGTGGTGTCACTCCATCATTGATGACAATCGGGTGCACATGTTTATGGTGGGGATTCCGAAGACGTGTTTACCATTACTGCTCAAAAAGCTGTATTGATGGCCAAAGTCGACATCAAGAGAGATACAAGATTCTGGTTATCGTCCAGTCTACCTTTCTCTTCTCATTATGAAAAGGGAGCCAAGAAGGGTTATGTTGTGTTAATTTAACCGGAAATTTCCCCATGGAGACAGGAAAACTTCTCAAATCCCTTATGGAGTCTTTGTCCGACCTCTGCTTGAATATGCTAACTCTCGTGTTCACTGGCTTCAACAAAGACACAAATGCGTTAGAGTGCGTTCAGCGGGCATATATGAAAATGGTGTTAGGCTTTCAAAAAGTTATCTATGAGTGTGGGCTGGAAATTCTACCGCTCAAGTACCGAAGACCTCGAGACGGCCTAATTCTCATTTACTTCCTTTTCTCTTTGGGTCTCGCAGAAATATTCTTCACTTTTGCGTACCAAAATGGTCTACGAGATGTTATACGAGTTAAAGCCCCGGCTCCCTGTTATGCAATTTCCTTTCTCGGAGAGTGGTGTCGCAAGAACCCATCCTCAGCCTTATCCTCACGGCAATCGAACAGTGAAACTTCGTCTGAAGACAACGTCGTTGCTGACGTATGTAAGTGTCAGAAAGCTGTCGTTTACAAACCTGACTCACCACCTTCGTCCCAGCGCTTATCCCCATGGGTATTTAAGCAGCCTCTTCTATATCCAAAATTCTCGAAACATGACGTTCAGGAGTTGCATTCTAAGCCTAACCCTTTTATTTCAATGAGCTAGGACCAGAATGGTGAAGAAAGCGTCCTCCGTAATTGCCAAACCGTTTTATGACTTTTTCATGTAGACGCTTTCTGTTGGTATCCTTTCCAAGGAACGGAAGGAGGCTACTTTCACCCTTATTTATAGATCGAGTGGATGGCTACTTCCTGTCAGTTATCGATCGACCAGCCTAACGAGTATTTCGTGCGGAATCTTTAAGCGTCTTCTTAAACGAGCTATCTTCAAGCATTTTCTAGACAATACTCTCATCTCTATATATCAGCGTGCATTTCTGCCAAATAGGACCTGCGTAACAAACATGCTGCTTTTTATAAACGATTTAACGAGCGCCGGAAATCATGGCCTTACATGAGAAGTCATTTTCCTCGACTTTGCTGAGGCGATTGATCGGGCATCACACTTCGATAGATAATAAAGGTCTACAGCATCAGATAAGATATTCACCGCTGAATCGCCCGGCTTCTTAATGACAGAACTCTCCGTATTGAAGCCAGCTGTGATCTCTCCTACCTCAGTGAGTGTACCACGAGGTTCTGTCCGTGGTCCACTGCTACTCTTAATTTATATCAATGATTTACCGCAGAGGATTTTTCAGTCATTCTCTTCTCTGTGCGGATGGATTGAAAATCTGGGACTCCAATGATTCCAACACTACGCAAGCTGAACTCGATGCAGTTAAGCAATGGCCAGTGGAATGGCGCCTTCTCATCAACGGCGATAAGTGATCACACAAGTGTCTCGGTGTCGATTCTGAAAAGGTCTTCGTAACACACCATGAACATAAATAAGTAAGTTCTGCCAAAATGAGTCTTAAAAAATGTCATATTTTGTTCCTACACCGTATCTTCCCCTTCCCTATCCAACTGATTCCCTCACATATATCGTTATTCTAATCGACCCTTCCGTTCGTTACATTACAGACCACATGCTACGTTTTCTGGTTGATTAAAGCCTTCCTATCCGGCGTTGTCTTTTCACTCTCTCGATTATTCTTATCGGAATTATTCGTTACAATTTAATCAACCAGAAAATAATGGATCGCCTCCTACGACCGGATCGATTTGATGCTGATCCAAACGCTATGGACAGTGGTGACGTCTGGGAACACTGGTTATATACTTTTTCCAATTTTCTCGAATTGATTGCCTCTCATACCCCTGACAAGCTGAAAACACTTATACATTTTGTGTCCCCCACCGTGTACAAATTCATCTCTCACTGTACCGATTATGATTCTGCTATCACCACTCTCCACTCTCTCTACATACAACAAAAGAATGAAATTTTTGCACGCCACCTTTTAACAACTTGTAAACAAACTCCCAATGAAACTCTTGACCAGTTTATGCAAAAACTCCGCAATCTTGCTAAAGATTGCAATTTCAAAGCTGTCAGCGCAGAGAAAAATCAAGAGGACGCCATCCGCGATGCGTTCATAAGTGGACTCTTATCCAACTCGATTCGCCAAAGATTGCTCGAACACAAAACCTTAGACGCGAAAACCGCTTACGACCAAGCGAAAGCTTTAGACCTGGCCCAGCAACAATCGCATTCGTTCGCCCAATCTCAGTCTCCGATTTACAATACAGCTGCTACCGACACCTCACAACATACTGCCGAGAAATCCAACAGTCACTGCGAAATTACACTAGCTGCAGCCCGAACTAACTGTTTCTTCTGTGGCTATGACCGACACCCTCGCCACAAATGCCCAGCCAGAGATTCGGTCTGCAAATCATGCGGAAAACGGGGCCACTACCAAAAGGTTTGCCGCTCGGCTACACATTCGAAACACACGGCATCAATTTCTCCGTTCCTCACCTCCTCTGTCATCTCGGTTGCAGCTCCAAGCAGCCTTACCAAGGCTATCACTGAAGTGGTAATCAATGGGATAACCTTACAAGCACTGGTTGACACAGGGAGCTCAGAAAGCTATGTTTCTGAAGCGGTCATACTCCGAAATCAATGGACCAGACTGCCATCAAGCAACCAAATTGTCCTGGCTTCCACACAAATAACCAGTAGCACCAAAGGCCACTGTATTGTTTCATTATTCCATAAAGGTACATTTTACACAGATGTTAAATTGTCCATTCTTCCCAATTTGTGCGCTGACGTGTTATTAGGGCATGACTTCCTACAGCGACACAGATCTGTGGAAATATCTTTTCAGGGTATACATCCCCCATTTTCGCTATGTGGTCTAGCTGCTGCTACTCTTCCAACTCCCTCTCTTTTCACTCAGCTCGATCCCTCTTGCCATCCAATCCGTACTAAGTCAAGACGACACAGTCACCACGATGAGGTTTTCATTCAGGCCGAGATCGAAAGAATGTTAAAAGACGGCATCATCGAACCTTCGCGATCACCGTGGCGTGCACAAGTCTTGATCACTACCAACGATCGCCACAAACGTCGCATGGTCGTCGACTATAGCCAGACTATTAATCGATTCACCCACCTGGATGCCTATCCCCTCCCTCGTATCGATGATATGGTAGAAAAAATTTCGCAGTTCTCTGTTTTCAGTACGCTGGACCTCCAGAGCGCTTATCACCAAATCCCCATAAACAAAAGCGAAAGACAATATACCGCATTTGAAGCGTGCAACGGTCTATACCAATTCTGCCGCATACCTTTTGGAGTGACCAATGGTGTTGCATGCTTCCAGCGAGCGATGGACGAGCTGATCCGTCGAGAAACGCTCATGGGAGCCTTTGTCTATGTTGACAATATTACTGTATGCGGGAAAGACGCAGTTGATCACGAAACTAATCTCAGTCGGTTCCTGCAAGTAGCTGATAAATACGGACTGACATTAAATCGAAGCAAATGTGTTTTCGCTGCCAAAGAAATTCGTCTGTTAGGTTACGAAATATCCAAAGGATCCGCGAGGCCAGATCCCGACCGGTTCGAGGCGCTAATCAAGCTGCCTGCACCTGGAAACTTGAAAGCACAGCAAAGAGTGGTAGGAATGTTCTCATACTATTCCCAGTGGTTTTCCCACTTTTCAGATAAAATCCACCCGCTGATTAGCAACAAAAGCTTTCCCTTACCCAACGATGTACTTACTGCCTACGAATCTCTCAAATCCGAACTAGTTCAAGCCTCACTCTTTTCCATCTCCAGAGATATTCCCCTCGTCGTTGAAACGGATGCCTCAGATATAGCCATCTCCGCTACACTAAATCAGAGTGGCCGCCCCGTGGCTTTTTTCTCACGCACTCTCTCTGCAACCGAACGAAATCATTCCGCCGTTGAAAAGGAAGCTTACGCAATTATTGAAGCCATCCGGAAATGGCGACATTACCTGATTGGAACACACTTCAAGCTGCTAACCGATCAACGTTCTGTTGCCTTTATGTATGACACTAAAATTGCCAGTAAGATCAAAAATGACAAAATTCAACGTTGGCGGATCGAACTATCTCAATTCTCTTATGATGTTGTCTATCGCCCTGGTACTGATAATCCCGCGGCCGATACTCTATCTCGAGCCTTTTGTGCATCATCTCTTTCTATCGACTATCTTAAAAAGCTCCATGATTCTCTCTGTCATCCTGGAATTACTCGTTTGTTTCACTTCGTTCGAACAAAGAATTTGCCGTTCTCTCTAGACAATGTCAAATCTGTTCTTCAACAATGTTTTGTGTGTTCCCAATTAAAACCGAAATTCTACACCCCCTCTAATAGTCATTTAATTAAAGCGACACAGCCTTTTGAACGTCTTAGTATTGATTTCAAAGGAACGATTCCCTCTTCCACTCGCAATCACTATATACTAACTGTAATTGACGAATTTTCCCGCTTCCCATTCGCTTTTCCCTGTCCAGATATGTCTGCATCCACCGTCATTACCCGATTAACTGACCTCTTTTCCATGTTTGGAATGCCCTCATTCGTTCACTCCGATCGGGGATCTATGTTTATGTCGCAGGAGTTGAGACAATTCCTTCATGACCGCGGTGTGGCCACCAGCAGAACCACCAGTTACAACCCACAAGGCAACGGCCAAGTTGAAAGACTCAATAGAACACTATGGAAAACTGTTTCTCTCTGCCTGCATTCCAAAGCACTGAACATTGACCAGTGGGAATACGTGCTTCCGGACGCGTTGCACGCCATCAGGTCGTTGCTATGTACTGCTACCAATGCCACTCCTCACGAACGCATGTTTCTACATAATCGGAAATCGTCCGCAGGAACTAGTCTGCCTCAGTGGCTCGTTACGCCCGGACCAGTACTATATCGGAAGAATGTCCGGAACTCCAAATACGATCCCTTAGTAGAAGAAGTTGAACTGTTGGAGAGTAACCCCGAATACGCACACATTCGTCTTCCAGATGGCCGTGAGGAAACTGTATCCTTTCGCCAACTGGCTCCTTTCAGAAACACATCTGAACTACCACAGACCATTTTGTTAGACCCCATTCCAAACCCTTCTATTGTCGACACACCCTCCGTCATATCAGACACAATAGAAACTACTGGAATACCAGAAACAAGCGCTGAAGATCTTATCTCCAAGCAGCAAAGAGTTAGACTTTATTCACTTCGAAATCGTGAGGCCTGAACTTGCTTCACAGTTCTGCTATTATCGTTGTTCTAAGATAACCCACTTCATACGTTGGACATTTAACTCCTAGTAATCCACCTTTACTTTAAATGTTTTTTTTTCATGGCGGGGGAGAATGTCACGTTTTGTTCCTACACCGTATCTTCCCCTTCCCTATCCAACTGATTCCCTCACATATATCGTTATTCTAATCGACCCTTCCGTTCGTTACATTACAGACCACATGCTACGTTTTCTGGTTGATTAAAGCCTTCCTATCCGGCGTTGTCTTTTCACTCTCTCGATTATTCTTATCGGAACTATTCGTTACAAAAAAGACCTGGGGATATGGCCACTATTCGCTTTGTCCCTCTCACTCCATCAAGTAAAAACAGCAAAAAAAATTAGCTGTACTGGACATGATAAAACGGACGTTACCCCAAACTGACAAGAAGGCTTTACGAGCTCTTTATGGGGTTTATATCTGACCACTGCATGAATATCACAATTCAGTTGTTTGCTGTGGCATTAAGAAAGATATGAATGTGTTCAAGCGTGTATATCAAGTTGCGACAAAAATCGTAGTAGGTCTTCAGAAACCCTTGGGGTGTTGAAGATTCCCAGGGAACCTCATTCTTATTGTTTCTTTTCTTCTAAAGAGATGACAGAGATTATATTTCCGCGAGTCCAAATGGGCTAAGAAGTCACAATAAAAATTGCTTTAAAAGGAGACCTCAAACACTTGTTAGACAACATTTTTTCTGTCGCAAGGTGGCCGATCTTTAAAATGGCCATTCGTCAGTTGTCAATAATGCTCATTCTAGGGTGCCACTTAAAGCCCCGTTAGACGTTTATCTGCTTGGTAGAAATAGGTGAACGATAAGGTCCTGCCTTTTCCTAGGTTTACTACTTCTACCCAGAGAAAACGGTGCTACACCAGTTCCTCCATGACTGCATTTCAGATAGGCTGACGCCCGTGTGATACTGGAAGAAGAACCGTACCGAAGGAGAGAACTTGGGTTATCGGCCTCGCACTCGCGCATCAATCACTTAATGTTATCACTCGTCGTTGCAAATGCTTCTCCTAGGTTGAAATTTAAGGTGTTGTTGCACTCTTATTTTCTTAATCAACGTAATCGCTGGGATATATATATAGCTTTCTTCATCATTATTTCTCCAGAAAAGTGACGCTTGCATTATATCAGGTGGAAACTGAATCGATCCGGGAAACACTGGCTCCCAGCCCCGCACCCGCGCATCAATCAGTGAACCACTGAAAGAACACCCTACGTTGGACTGTATTTCAAAAATATAACTCAAAAGTACTGAAGGGTTCCTTAAACTCAGATCCAGGTGGGGACCGAAACCTTCGGAATATCGCCTGTGGTTGCTCCTACAGGTAAACGTCGTTGAAACCGAATTAAAAGTTGGATACCGCCAGTTAAAACGGAGTCAACTGAGTTTTTATTCATAAATCCAACTACGGGTCAGTCAGTAATGCCCGCGTGACCGACACAGCAGTCCCCCATGTAATAGTGACGTGATAAAAACAAATGTATATTAAAGGGGTGGTGTATGGGGCTGGATGATAAGGATCACCAATGGAACCATACGAGGAGACAGATGGTAGGCAATAAGTGTATGCGAAGCAAGAAGTAAGGAGTACTAGACTATGAGAAAGGAGTAAACTGCAGTCTAAGAGCATCAGACTTACGCTCGAAACCACAGATTGACTGCGAAAACACTGCATCCTCTGGGAGAGCATTCCAGTGATCTATGATATGCTAAGAAAGGCGTGGTCAGACCGAGGCCAGTTTGAAGGTGAAGGGCGTCCACGGGGAGCATGCGGCCGCGTCGACACAAAAAGCCCAGGGAGATCAGGACCAACATAATGGGTGAGTATACGGTAAGTGCGAATACGTGTCCAGTCTGTCAAGTCCTCGTGAGTATGACAGGCCTTTCAACTCTTGCACCAGGCGAGTACCCACATGCATGAACCCCCCAGTGCTATCTTGTCAAGCATTAAGCATGGCGGGTCCAACTGGACGCGACATCTGCGGTGAGGTAATGCTGTAAACAGCCTACAGAGCATATCCCCGTCAGCGTCCCGAAGGATCTACGAACCACCCACAGCACATAGAAACCTTTGCCGGCAGCCTGGTGCCATTGACTGTTGGCCTTGAAGGTCCCAGGGATAATGCAATCAAGATCCACCTACTGACTCACGAGAGAGCTGTATTTCTCCGTGGTTCTGGTATTAGCAGTAGAACCAATAAGTAAAATTGTGCAATCTTCACGTATTATTGGCAGCAACCACTCTGTGGACAAAATCAAAAGCTGCTTCACGGTCCTCTGCAGGGACTCCGAACCTCCTGAATTATCCACAGCCTGCCACATCTTCAGGCTATCCGCAAACGCACTTCTAGAAGGTCCGAAAGCCCAATGACGTAAAGCAGGAAGAGAATGGATTCTCCGTATCCCGTGAGAAGAAGGGCTCTTCGATTTCTGTTTCTAGTTCCCTATATGGAACGGGAGGTTCCAGCAGGAAGATGCTAACACAATGGTATTCCAATAAGTATACCTTATTAAAATCAGAATGAATAGGATTTCCAGCTTGATCCACGAGCGAAGGTGCTAAAATAACCTGCAGGAAGGGTGCCCTCCCTTCCAAGACGTTGCAGACGTTAGCAGAAGTAAGGCCGGCTCAAGTTGTCAAATTGAACATCACTCGCGTTCGATCGCAGCCTCCACATTCAGAAAGACTTTCCAGCCAGCCTATCAGAAGTCCTAATCGTAGGGTTATCGGTTGGAGTTAACAGGACAGTTACTGTTTCCCCTCTCAAGACGATCGACAACCTGATCATTACTCATGAGCGAGAGTGGCTGGGCGTTCAGATTTGATAATTCGGTCGTGCCTAATGTGAGGTCAATGGCGCAGTGGTCAACACGGTCGCCCAATGAGAGCGTGTTAGGAGTTCAGATCCCGACCGTGGTAAGGGTATGCACTACTGAGAGCAAAACTCGAGTCTAGTGCCTATTTTCGAGAGAGAGAGAGAGAGAGAGGGAGAGGGAGAGAGACCGACTGGTTGGTTAAATACGAAGGCTGCCATCGAATGAGTGATGTTCAACTTGAAGATGAGAGAAATGATGATTGTTTGTAGCACGCCAACTTTTGACGTAAGCGACCAGTAATAACGGCGAGGTGATTAAACGAGGAAGACAGTCGATAAATATCAAAGGTGGAGGTGAAATTCTCATGGAATACTCGGATATTTTAATATATATGTATATTGTAATGCGCGATGGAGTGGCAGCACTGAGGAGCAGCGTCTCTCTGAAGGACGGGAGCACACCGAGAATCTAGAATGGTAACAAAAACAGGAACAAGCGTGAGC
>QNGE01003678.1:54944-78308 GCA_008508345.1 Paragonimus westermani | reverse complement strand
AAAAAATATGAAGTAGAATATGGTGTACAAATCGCTACAGTTTCCACATACTTTGAACGCAGTCAGGAAAGAAACGGTTGCGTATCCCATTTTTCTGTTCCACACAGTTGCTGAAAAGTACACAACTTGTGAACCAATTTTTTGTATTTTGGAGACTTCTAGCTCACCATACATTTTCATATCGGTTTTTTAAACGTTTATTCTTGCTAACTGCAGAATAAACGCACTTCTTTCATAACAAAAATTAAGTATTCTGTTGACATCCTTGGCAGACCAGCTACAATGTTTGCGCATCGACTGATTTTTATAGTGAACGGGGTACACTAAAATACTTGAACTGGGTAATTTTGATATCGTCATTTCTGTAATCCACATTCCCGGATGAACTTATAGATGGTGAGTGGTACTCCTGTCAACATCCAATCAGCAGTCCTACGGAGAAAAGGCCTAATGCTTTCTTTCGTTTATAAACGCGTCATAGAGCGCAAAAAGTAGTAGACCCAACATTCAGAATACAGTTAACTCATTTTACAATACGTTTCTTAGATTGTATACGAATGTTTAAGCTTCGTGACAGACAGCTCTGAATTAGTGCGGATCTCATGGCCTATGTGTTCAAGGATTCATAAACAAACTCAAGCTTGTACACAGATAAATACAAATGATGTTTCCACCTGGTGACAAATATTGCCTAAGCCACGTGGTTAAAATATCAAGTATACTTTGTCTTCACGTCCTGGTAGAACAAAGCTAGCTCAGTAACGAAAGCTGAACAGTTAACTTCTGGAACGTAACGGTCTCCGTTGTCTAAATCAAACCTCACCAAACTGAAATCTTTGACATTATTATAGTTCTGGTTTATAGATTAGCATGTCTAGGCGGAAAGAGAAACAGGAGCACTCATGCTTGCAGTTTCAGAAAAACCTGTGGATTTATTAGGTCTATATTGAGTCGTTATTTTGTTATGCCAAGAAACTCGAGCATAACTTTGTAAACTAATTATAAACCTCATTTTTCACAACGTCATTACGTACGCTGACACATAATATTGATTGATTTGCTTGAGATTTGAAGAATGGGTATTTGATTTATCTACCAACACGAAAGCCTTACTGCCTGGGTATTGTACCTTTTTAAACATCACGTGTGTTTTAAATTGAACTTAACCCTTCGAAAGTTGAGTTTCAGGTTGTAGAATAAAGCGGGTCAACATCCACTCAATAGTTACTCGGTTACGACAAAAACGATGTACAGGGAACCGACGACAAAATCTCTACAATAAGCTTTGTTCGATTAGGCCTTCAAGATAATTCTGTTTTTAACCAGGATTCATGGGCCACATGGAACGTCCGACAAGTCGAGCTAGAATAGAAAGAAGAAGCTGACTAGTTAGACTGTCCCGATGACGCACACTTACGAAATGGCTATCGGTGAACGGATGAATAAATATTCTGGTTATCGTCAAGGCAACCGTGTGATCTTGTGATGAATGTCATTGAACATACAATTTCATGTCAATTATTGAGGTTAAGGTTGTACACTTCTGATACGGCGCGTAATTCTAATACAAGCGTTTGATTGTCGTTCATTCGTTGTGTTCTGTTCACTTCGGATATACCGGCTACTGGTCTAGCGTTAAGTTCTATCTATTCAATAAACATCACAAATCTACCGAGATTATCACCACTAGAAAACAGTCTAATTGTTCGCTCAGTTACAGAACTCAGTGCTGTTAACAGGTGAGCAAAGATGTTCCATTTCAAACAACGTTTATGGGAGCCAAGTGCAATATCAAACATTCCGTGAATACATCATTTTTTTGCATTGCTCGCCAGAATTGAAAAATAAATGTACATCAACTGAAATGATTTCTACTCAGCTGGCCGAACTGGTGATATTGACAGTACGATCCAAAGCTCCCGACAGTCATTAACACAATGAAGTTCAATGTTTTTTTGTTTTTATAGATCGGACTAAAAATACTCATACTTAAATGTAAATTAGAATTCCAGATGAACTGTAAGCTGTTTCGTTCGTCTAGTTTAGATGGTAATGTTTACACCCTAACTTCATCCGATTATGATCATGCTACAAATCTGAAGACTGTTCCCTCAGGTATAAACAGAACAAGTACCCACAGCATCCACAGGTGTGCTAGCACCACGCACGACAAGTTTAGGAGAAGTGCAATCAGTGATCTATGGATGGAAAGAGAACAAACGGGAGGAGAATAGTACATTTTAAAAAATATTTTCAGGAAAATTGAAGACCGTGATTTTTCGGGAACTTTCACGCCGTTACTTGTATTATTGAACTTCGTCACTGATAAGCAGGGTTGATACTAGGTTTGACTGTTATGACACAAATTTCGAGCAGCATTAGGGACTGATAGGGGCCTAGCATTGCATGCATACAAGTAACAAGTCCAGCAGTAGTTTTGCTACGAAAATCATTACGATTTTGGTGGATTCCAGCTTCATTTTTATTGCCAGCCATCCATGACGACACATTAATTCGAGCATTCATGAATAACTCATGGTTTTTCAAGAAGCTTTCAGGTTTCCAGGCAATAATGAAATTCTGTCAATAAGTTGCGTTCGAATTTTGTTCAAAAACTGCTTATGTTTTTTTACTGGCTTTTGATGTATGTGCAACAGCCATGATTGTAGCGACTACAATAAATGATATTTTGTTAATCGCATTCATGTGTACATTTTGTATGATTTTGGTTTTGAACCTGTTTTTGTTTTAGTCAAGCCACCCATTTTGTAACATCCGGCCCGGGGCTGAAAACACAACTTGCTCCGTGCCTCGCTAGCTTGACGTATTTCTCTATACACTCTATTTTTCAAGGTCGGTTATAATACACTGGGTCAACGCGCTGAGATTTGGCTTTTCATTGTCGATCGATTGTCGATAGTGATCATTGACAGGGTTTTATTTTGGTGGATATGTTCCAACAATTGATGAGCCCGAAAATTTTGAACGTTCCGCTACAGTCGTCTCTTGCGTCTCGGTGAGTTCGTTCTTTCGCATACTTACGTGTATATTGTCTTCATTGACGTACACGTATTCAGTTGTATTTTTCTGTTCGTGAAATACGTCCGGCATATAAGCATTTATATATATTCTCAATTCGGCTTAATTAGTTGTTATTGATATCTGAACCGCGTAATCACTACCCCTTGTCCGAAGTACTATCCAAGCGCGTTGACAGCCTCCGTGTTGGCACTAATGCTCTAGCGGTCCCTCAGTTCTTTGGAAATAACCCCCTCTAGTTTGGTTACTTATAAGCAGAATTTTTCAACAACGGAATTTTGTCTGGTTGAACAAGGTTCCGTCAGTTGTTAGTCAAGCTTCCTAGCAAAGTTACCTCACAGCTTCGCGATGTTATAATAAACTAACCGGTATAGCTCAAGTACAAGACTTTTAAAAAAAGAGCCGTTGTTAACTGGGCGACGTCCACGGAAAAGACCCGAGTACAAGAACTTTTCCACTACCTTAAGCTAGATGACAAACGCCCTACAACGCTGCTAGCGCAAACGCAGCAACTCATCGACAACTCTCACGTGGACGTAGCCCTTCGGGAACTCTGGCTTCAAAGATTGCCAGAAGCCAAGCAAGCAATAGTTTCCGTTGCTCGTTCACGAACTCTTGCCGATACAGCAAAAATGGCTGGTCAAGCAATGGAACCTTTCCAGCAACTACTTGATTGTTTGAGTGTACCACAATCCACTCCACGTTCTACAGTAGACACGCGTGGTCCCGACAAGGTGGTTACTTTAAACATGGTCTACCAGACATTGAGGCCTTAGGATCGGAAATCGCAGTTTCGTGACGTGGTTTGAAGTAACTTTCTTCAAGCCGTTCTTCATGTCTTTGACCTAGTACATCACCCAGGCACCATATACCGCGGTCAAAAGCTGACTGTCGGTACCACGAACGTTTCCGTAGCCTGGCCAAACGGTGCACAGACCCTGCATCTACGCCTCATCAATGCGATGCACAATCAGCATCCGACCTAGGTTAATATCCACGGGTCAACCAATCTGGCAGCTCTGGTTTCATTGGCCATCTATCGGACATCTTTCCAACAGTCGTAAGCAACACGGTAAACACCTCCGATTAAACGTCCATACGGCTCGAACCACTAACGCTTGCCACAGCACCATTTCTCGATAGGTTATTCCCGTACAAAATCAGGCATTCTCAACACTCAGGACCGACCCAGAGACAACCTCTTTCGCTCATTCATGCGAGTGCAGTTTCAGCCACGGCACATTTCAGCCGGAATCGGACCCTGCAACGTCGTAAGCACTACCTAACGCAGGTACTGCAAGGGGAACACGACTAGCGTTAATGTCCGCACTGCACGGTCATTCCTGTTTGTTCATCGACACACAGACACCCTCGATATCCAANACGGTCATTCCTGTTTGTTCATCGACACACAGACACCCTCGATATCCAAAGCCGATTTTTTTGCAACACCGTATCAGAAACTTTGTTAAGCCATATGAGATTGTTTGCGGACATTTGCCAGGAATAATCCACTTTGTCCGTGCAAACCATGGATATCTCTAGACCAATAACATTTCACACTAAGCGATTGTGCGGATAACACTAACAGCGCCAAACCTACGCTATCGGCCTCATTTCACTCCACCTGGCATCCCTTCGCGTGACCTGCATGAGGATACTTGTCAGTTTAAACACCACGTACTATTCCTTGGCTTTATTCTGAATCAGGCCTATTCGCCTGCTAACCTTTTTCTTTTTTGAGTCTATCATCTATAGACAGGATAACAAAAAAGAAGAGAGAACCAAAGGCAGTGATAAGCAAAGTTGTAGTGTCTATGAAACGTCGACTGTGAAATTATTCAGTCCACAGGATACGTTGACATGGTGATTTATCCTTTCCCGCCTGTCCTGCGGGTACTTCACCGTGTTTTCTATCTCTTCTAGACGATCTGGACATAGTGCGTGGAGAGACAACTTCCATCTGCCTATCTTACAGCAATGGGCAAAGCTACCCCCGTTTCCTCTCAAAGGTTTTCAGGATTGGGCAGCCCGCTGCGATAGACAAGAAACGCACCGAAGACTAAGTAACAAATAACTGAACCATACCAGCGCGGCAACTACTTTGGACCAACCCCCTCCACCCACAAACTTTGACATTTCCTATCAAGTGCTATCATTTTTGCGTGTATCACCCTGTAATTGTGATCAGTCTAAAAGAGATGATGTGATTTTTCCTCCCACTCTGCAATAACGAAGGCTTGTGTAATACTTACTAGCCTTCTGAGGGAGAGCTATGTAGTGACTATAATGTATAATATTTTGTTAGTCGCATTCATGTGTACATTCTGTATGATTTTGGTTTTGAACCTGTTTTTGTTTTAGTCAAGCCACCCATTTTGTAACATCCGGCCCGGGGCTAAAAACACAACTCGCTCCGTGCCTCGCTAGCTTGACGTATTTCTCTGTACACTCTATTTTTCAGGGTCGGTTATAATACACGGCGACCAACCAGAATTCAGACCACTAGGTCAACTCACTCTGCTGTATAAGAGAATGCATCGATCCGAATTCACCAAACGCCACATTCAAAATTATACGCCGAAACACTCACGCACTGATGATGTCACCTCGCTTGGTGAAGAAACGTTTGCAACCTAAATGCCAAGCTCGGCGAACATATCAATACCAGAACGAGTTCCATATCTGGGATCTGTGGAACAGTAATTGTGACTACTCCAAACGTCGGCTTCTGTTCTGCGTCCATTGCAATATAATGCAGGAGTATGAAGATATATATGTGTGTAATGTTTCGTGAATATATACATAACTTAACGTGAGACCAGTAACTGGTATATCCGAAGTGAACAGAACACAACGAATGAACAACAATCAAACGCTTGTATTAGAATTACGCGCCGTATCAGAAGTGTACAACATGAACCTCAATAATTAACGTGGAAGTATATGTTCAATGACATTCATCACATCCACCGCACGTTGAATGGGACTGAGTGTTCTTGAAATCCTTTCTGGGTTTCATTTGCAGCCTTGAAGACTAACGAATGATGCTTGTAATTTCCTGGTTCGAATTTGAATCTAGAGCAGAATCATCATTATCTGAAGTCACACCAGAATTTGGAACAAACTGACCTGTACCCTCAAAACGTATCTGATCCAGGTGTCGATTATGTACAGATGAATCATCAACGTCTAGAATTCGGTATAAGCATTTGCCAAGATTCTTTAGAAGTAAACCAGATGACGGTTTCAAGTCATTACCACGATAAAAGGTAACTTCAGAGGATTGAATACACATCAAGTTCGACCTCAAATGTCTTCCTTCAAAAAATTTGGCGGGACTTTCATGTGTAGTTGAATGACATGCATTGCGATATTGCAGCAAAATGTTGTCAATATCTTTTTCAAGGTCTCTGAATGTAGTACACTGAAGAGAGGCTATAGCACTTTTGAGTGTATGAACAAAGTTTTCAGCCTGACCATTAGACCAGGGATGTCGGGCAGGAGTAAACTAATGCTTGCATCCAATACCGTTGAGCCAAGTAGTTAGAAGGCTGGCAGTGAAATGGGTACCATTGTCAGTCACCAACACAAGAAGGATATCTTATCTGCTGAATATTCTTCTGAATGCGTACATAGTGAATTCTGCAGTGGGCGTTGTTGTGAATGCTACTTCCGGCCACTACGAATAGGAATCTATCATTACTAGCGCATAATACACGTCAAGAGAGGGACCACAGTAATCCGCATGAACCCGTTGCCAGGCCTCAGATGACATCGGCCATTGAGTCCATTTAGACGGTGAATTGAGGGATTTGTGATGGCGAGATGAACAACTTTTAGCCAAACGACAAATATCAGCATCGATCTCTGGCCACCAGCACGTTACTCTGGCCAGAGATTTTATCTTTTCAACTTCAAGATGCGCAGAATGTAGATCGTCCAGAACAGCTCTACGAATAGTTGGAGGAATAACAATTCTGTCATTCGAGCACAATACTCCGTCTGGAGTGAGTGACAGTTCCTCCCGACGCACATAAAATATAGAAAATTTTCGTCTGACTTGTGGGACCCAACCACGACGGAGCGCACTGAGAATGGATGCAAAGTAATGTTGAGTATCGCGAATCGACTCTGTTCGGCTAACCGGCAGAGGCTGGATTAGTAGGCAATCCTTACTACAAGTTTGCTCAGATTTATATGGAATACGTGACAAGTAATCCACATGTTTGATTTGGTTGGCTGATTTGTGCACTATAGTATAGTTATATGCACTGAGCGCTATGCTCCATCGTTGAACCATGGCTGCTGCTGAACGTGCCAATGGCTTGTCAGGATTATAGATGAATTTCAGTGCTTCACGATCCGACACAATTTTCAATGGTATTCCAAACAGATACTTATGAAGACGCTTTACCGCCCAGTATACCGCCAGAGCTTCACTGTGTGTCTGAGCATAACCCCTTTCTGCTGGACTAGGTCGGCGTGAAATACACACAACTGGTTTATTGTCTCGTTTAATCACAGCTCCGATTCCAACTGGAGAAGCATCAGTAATCAACACAGGCATAGTTTTAAAAGAAAATGTACGAAGTATAGCATCATATGACAAAAAGTCCAACAATGAACGTACACACCGTTCATGATATGAAGTCCACGTGAACTGCTTCTCAGATAGCAACTGGAATAAACATTCAGCAAGGTGAGAGAAATTTAGAATGACACGGGAATAGTACTGCAAAGCGCCTAACAAAGAGCGCAATTCGGATAGGTTTGTGGGTGAAGGTGCATTAACTAATGGGTCTAGACGTTTGGCATCGGGTTTGAATCCGTTACCGTCAACCAAATAACCGAGACACTCGAAACTGCTTACAGTAAAAGCGCATTTGTTTGGATTAACAGCAATGTTCTTGTCAAAAAACTGTTGGAACAGTTTCAAAAGACGAGAGTCATGAGTTAACTTGTCTGGAGCATGTACGATGCTATCATCCTGATAAACTTCAACACCATCCATACCCTTCACAATGTTATTCATTACCTACTGAAAGATAGCAGGAGAATTACTAAGTCCAAGCGGCAAAAATCGGTACTGAAAAAGTCCATTAGGTGTATTGATTGTTGTTATCGACATTGATGTCTTATCCAAAGGAATTTGTGGATATGCATCCTTCAAATCAAACTTGGAGGAAACTTTGGATCCTGAAAGCTTGTTCAGAATGTCCTCAGCTTTAGCAGTAGTACATGTATGTTGCCTAAGGCATCGATTTACAGTAAGTCGATAATCTCCACATATTCCCGGAGTTTTCCCATCAGACTTCAAGGGTGTCACAATCGGTGTGGTCCAAGAGGATGAATCTCTAGGCTCAATAACGCACTTCTCTACCAGCTCGTTGAGCACCTTCGTTACCGGTTCACGGAGTCCATAGGGAATTATACGACGTTTCAGAAAAACCGGACCGCCAGTTACTTCTAGTTTGATTGGAGGTATCTTCATGCCGCCCGTGGCTTTCGAGCACTTGAGAATGAGGTCTTTCAAGCCTGTGGAATTATTCGGTAATACAAGCAAGGAAACCTGGATATGTAGCGTTTTTGAAACCTTTAGCCCCAAAATGGATGGACCATGATGAGTAACAACAAAGGTGCAATCAAATGGCTTGGATTGTTCGTAACAGATCGGAATGATGACTGTACCCAAAACAGGAATGCAATGACCACTTATACCTCGTATGGTTACAGAACAAGGACGAAGCATGTAATTTGAATAGAACTGTAATAGATGTCTTTGTAGTATAATCGATTCTACACTACCAGTGTCAATAATAAAGTCATGTCTCGTGCCACATACTCGGAGAAAGGTGTGAAATAAATGCGCTGAGGTAGATGAATCAACTGTGAATGTAAAAGATTCCATCTGGTCACATGTAGCATCAAATTCATTTTGACCAGTTACTATGAATTGGTATTTTCTTTTCGACTTACAGATAATTTGTAAATGACCTCGTTTTCCACACTTGTGGCATATAGAGCTGAAGTGAATGCATGTGTATCTGAAATGTTTCTTGCCACATGAGGCACAGTTCCAGAATCTGCTGGTGACGTGTGTCGAGTGTTACGAAGAATTGTGAGAAACTGGTCTAGAACCATATTTAGAAGCTGAATTGAATTGCCGCGCGTAATCTGCTCTGTGGGAAGCTTCCCGTCGGTCCAATCGAGACTCCGATCTCACTAGAACTTACAATCTGGACTGTATTAATAACGTTTCCTTGCTGTTCACAGATGTCTGCGTTGTATTTACACTGTATCTTTCGAACGTGCTATTGCCAGCCAGTTGTGTCTATCGCGACTACTAGAATTATATTGCTGACACGCGAAATCGACGAGGGCGAGCGAACTGCAAGTTGGAACGTTATAAAAAGGGAATCTACAGACGACCAAGCCGTGGAGCCGAACGTTCGTGTGCGCAGGCGTCTTGCCTTTAAGCATACTCGTTCAAACAAACATTTACGCGCATACGAAATGTGGGGAGGAGAAAGAACACAAATGTTAATCGTGCCCTCAAAATTGCTAGCAACAAACAAATAGGGTCGATACAGAGCTTCCACGTTAAAAGGCAACCAGAGTGTTGACTTCGATCATGTAGGAGGTTTTCAGCTAACTGGAACCGTTGACTCGAGCATGAATGGTCCAATTTGCTCCTGCCACACATCCCGCGTTCTTGTCCGGTGGGAGGGAATGGGAAAACAATTTGAAGTGATTGGGAGGACACGGTGAGGCAGGTTAATTGTTTTAGGCAGAATGGGAATTGGGAACATGCACGTTGTGGTCGGCCTAGTAGGGCCGTAGAATTGTTCACGTCCATCGTAGGCGATCTTTACAGGAATTCGAGCTTTCCAGCGTCTTCCCGCAATGCACGCCTTCGGTGCCCCATGCAGATGATGGATAGTCAACTCCAGGTATCTAGAATGTGTGGTGCTTATAGACTGAAAACGATTACCTTTCCGGGCTTCTGATTCCATCGCGTCCGGCAAGATAAGGCTTTCTTTTGCTTTTCGGAAGAAAACGTCTCGTCGACAGTCTGCTGTAGGTCAGGCCGTCTAAAATCAACCTGGTAAAGAGGTGTGACAACAAAAATTAGATACGGCAGAAGTCCATGTAATCTGCGAGTCGCACTCGCCTCCGCAAACCTTGCTTGCGTCTGCTCTGGGGGATTGGCTCCGTCAAGGCAGGCGGAGTCGCAACTGAAACCGAATCTGTACCAACGCTAGGTAATGTACTGACCGAAGAGGGCGTTGCTGCTCGAGAATCAGTCTCCTCATCGGGTACTTCTATAAACGCTGGCTTCAGCCCGTCGATGGAGGTCACCTCGCGTTTACCATTGCGTTCCAACACAGAAGGCTTAGCATAGCGTGCGAGTACGCGGAACGATCCGGTATACGGGGGGCAAAGGTCGTCGAGGAGTAAACGCACCAACCAGAACACGAGAACAAGTTGACAGACGAGGATGTGCGCACGTTGGCGTCGTCTGTTCTCTCGGTGGATGTGGTCGGATTCGCCTCATGTGCTGGGCCAACCGCTCGCCGTAATGCGCGAAGTTGATGGGTCCCATTGCGCGTGGAGCAGCCAACTCACCGGGTAAACGTAAGGAACACCCATAGACTAACTGGGCGGGGATGGTCTGCAAGTCCGCCTTCAGCATATTACGGACATCTAATAAGACTAGTGGCAAAACCTCGTGCCATGAGGGGTTGTTGCTAGCGGATAGTGAACTTATCAACTGTTGATGGGAACGCTCAACCAACTCGTTGGCTGCCGGGTGGTAAGATGTGCGAATTCTACTACAGCCTAATGCGTTGAGAAGTAATGTGAAGGTCAGGTCCAAATGTGACCTGCGATCGGTTGTTCACTGCAGCAGGGCAACCAAACTGAGCGACCCTAAGTTCCAAGAGTGCCCGTGCGACGGATTCCAACGAGCAATTCGGAATCGGTATAGCCACTGGTCAACGTGTAAACTTGTCTACGCATATCAGGATGTAGGTATACCCATCCGAGGGTGGCAGGGGTCCGACCAGGTCGACGTGCACACGGTAGAAACATTTATCGGGGTACGCGTGTGACGATGGATCTTCGACCGTTGGCGGTGTATGCACGCTTTCGCCCATGTGCGGGCGTCGCGATTGACGTTGCGCCAGACGAAGCGCTGTGTGACCATTTTGACTGTTGAACGTATGCCAGGGTGAGGAATGTTGTGCAACGTATTGAAAATTCGGTGGCGGAAGGATAATGGACTAACCGGACGAGGGATGCCTTGTGAAGTGTCACAAATAATCATACCACCGGAGGAATTCATGGGAACACTTTTTAAATCAGGGAACTGGGTCGTTGTCCTGTGCGGATGTGATCGCCGCCAGATCGACTGAGCTTTCTGTCGTGCTCAGTGTAGCATTAATGCGCGGGAGAGCGTCGGCGACCGGGTTCACAATATCTGAAATATGACGAATATCGGTCGTGAACTGAGCGATATAATCCAGGTGTCTGGTCTCTCTGGGGGAAAACCTATGGGTTGTCGAACGTAACGCGTACGTTAGCGGCATGTGGTCTGTGAATACGGTAAAGTCCCTGCCTTCGAGGACGTCAAAAATGGCGGATGCCGAGATATATCGCTAACAACTCCTTCCCAAAAGCACTCTACCGCAACTGCGTTGGATGTAACCGTTAAGAAAAAATGGCTAGTGTGCACCAGTGAGCACTGAGCTGCTGCTGCAGAACCACCCATACAGCCACGTCTGATGCGTCCACGCTTAGTGCCAAGGGAGCAGACAGATGATGATGCGACAGAGGTGTCATATTGGCGATAGCCCTTTTTAAATTAATGAAGACCATTTTTGCGGCCGATGGAAATAAGAATGAGCGTGCATTACCTCTAAGTAGGTCGGTGAGCGGTGGCATTATACGGGCACAGTTATGAATGACACGACGGTAGAAATTCACTAAACCATCGAAACGGCGAAGTTGTTTGAACGATGTGGGCTCTGGGTAGTCCACTATTCCCTGTACTTAGTTGGGGAGAGGTTCTATCTCGTTCGCGGATATTCTGTGAACTAGGAAGGCTAGGCGGGGCACCCCAAACCAGCAGTTAACTAGGTGTATGTGTATCAAATTTTTGAACTGTAATCATGTCAAAATCCGACCTAATCCAATTCCTCTGAGTATTCACCCTCCTGCATTCAACCTCCCTTGTTTATGGACATTAATTGGACCTTTACCTGGACGATTTTGTTTTGTCACGTCAGTTCGATGGTTGTGCGAATAGCTAGTTGTCGGTCATTGTACTTTACCTGAGTGGTGCGTGCATCCCCTCTTTTGGAGCTCGGCTCATCCCCATTGTTTTGAACCTGTTGACTGCTCGCACTTCTGGCCTGTTCAGGAGCAAATTGTAACCCATTCCATGGAAACGATCTGTCGATCGAAACTGTTGAGGTTGTCTAAATATTCACCTTGATAATTTGTTCAATAGTACAGTGGCATTATAATCCAATCTTGTTTTGAATATTTTTCATCATTGGTTTATTGCTACGAGTTGCTCAACGTCTTCGTGGATAATGTCTGACAATTTCAAGACACAACCCATTCTAGATGGTAAATCGAATTCATTCAAACAGGTCAAAGGTGTTGTTACGGGCTGAACAGAAAGAAAGGCAGCTCGAGGCGGGAGTTGAATTACAGATGGCTTTATTGCGAGCTAATTCAGAAATAGAGGAGGCTAGGCCAAACGTTATGCTAGCTGACGAAAGTGAGGATATCTGAGATGAGTATGTGGAGGCAAAATACAGTGATGGAAGAAGTGAGCAGAACGCCCACATTCACAGGTTTCTTAGGACTGTGTGACGCAGTTGAATCCTGTGACAGTCCGCACCGCAGAACCAGTATCAACCTCGTCTTGTGCAGAAGTGGGGTACGCACTAGCTCTACTCTCTGCAACCTTGGCACCGCCAAAGGATGAACTTGTTTTTTTATGGCAACCCGATGAGCTATTGGAAATCTGTGCGACATTTTGAGAGCTATGTCGAATCTAAATTGTCGGATGATGGTCAGAGACTCATTTACGTGATGTACTACTGCAAGGGTCGGTCTAGGGAGTCGCTGGATGAGTGTCGTACTAGAACCCAGCGCTGGCTATCGCAGAACACAGCAGTTTTTCAAAAAACTCTACGGACAGCCATATTTTGTTGCTCGGTCTATGATAGACGGTCTGCTGCCCAATACCAGGTGTGTAGGCAACAGCGTCGAAGCTTCGTCGCAATTGTCTCTACGAATGAAAAACTGTTCTATTGCATTGAGTCAAATGAACCATATGGCCGAACTTACTGTAACATGCAGGCCAGCCGACTCTACTCTGGATGCCCGTGACTTCGTGGACCAACCTCCGGGCAACGTGGACGCACCAGGGGACAGCGCTTTTCCGAAGAAGGGGTTCGTACGACAGTTCTGAAAAAAGAAACAATACGAACAAACATGAGCCGAAGGCCCAGTAAGCCATGCACACGACTTACACAAACGTAAGCTAAAACGGCACCGACAACACAGCAGCACGCCTCGTCACACAACTCAAATTCAATTCGTGCGCGCTCGCTGGTTTCGGTTGCGCGTTACACAGCTCCCCACTTCGTAAAGCACAGTCCCCTGTGGTCCAAACCTTCTACAAACCGGTTGGTGCTCATGTTGCCAGGTTGGATAAAGTGCCTCCTGGCCCTCCGCCCGTTTTCTCGTAACTTCAATTTTTTGTACTTTTTTTCATCTCGACACGTTTTTCTTTAATCCTGATTATATTCTCTTTTCTGATACCTCTACACACCATTATGCAACTTCTCTTTTTACTTCAGTACTCGTTTTTTTCTTTGCAACGCAATTATTTTCATCTCGGCACTTCTTCTTTCCATCCTGGCAGGTTCGCCAAAATGTAACATGCAGCCAGAAGAGCAGACGGCGATTACGACCGAAGATGTATTACGCAACACGCGGCAATACTAAAATATCAAAAAGGATAAGGGTACAAAAGTACGAGAGTTACGTTTAGATACAAGTGTCCTGCTTGTCTGTCTGACTATCCGTTGTTTCAAGATCCTCGTGCACAACGTTGACGTGGCGGTCTGAAAGGTGAACGAAACAACCGTGTAACGATTACCACTTCAAATTCGATCCCTGCGCGCTAACTAGTTTCGGTCGCGTGTTACACTTACCTAGCACAACCTGAAAAGACCATCTACACATTCATCTGTCAACCCGATATTTAACTAAAAAAATTGATCCAGTTGAACTGAGTTTGTTTTAATACATCAACATCTCAAGCATTGTAAAGACTGGGCGATTAGGTTTTCGCGCTGTTAGTACGTTATGGTGTTCTGGGTATGTGGTCGGGGATGACAAAGATTACCCTGATTGGTCGAAAGTGTTGGTGGCGCTTCATAGTGGGTAGAAAGGTTGTTAATGTTCTCTGAACCTACAAGTTGAATGTGCCGAACACAAAGTTGCCGTTTTTCAAGGCTTCCAATATCCTCGCGACCTGAACACTGCCAGAGTGAACTGATTACAAGGCATTGCCTCGGTAATTCCCCCCCCATGTTTTGTGCCACCGCGTCGCCTTAAAACAGTTCTATTCAAAGTTACTTGGTTGCATGAGCACTTATTTTTGTCTTCCACCAGAGCAGCTTTTATTTTTCGATCGATAGTTGAGACCTCCTTGAAAATCCTCCTGGAAAGCGTGCACGAACTGTTCGGGCCAAGTGGTTTACGTTCGACATGTGTTGACGCGATCATGACTGACATCTTGGCCTATGGTCCAGAACACCGTACTGAGTTATAGCCGTTCTAGTCGATGGGCATTTGCTTAACCGCAGTGAACAAAAGGAAATCTACCATCGCGGTCCCATTTTCAGTGTTCTCTGTTACCATACCTTGCTAACTTAAGAGGTTATGTGCTTTTATGTATCCTGTCGGTTGACCACTTCGTTGTTTCATTCACCCCACCCAATATACGTTTTGATACCATTAGAAGTGATGTGGTGTTAGTTGTACATATGTGCATAACATATATTATCATGTCGTTTTATATGGTTACTCGGTCTTCATGAGTTTTACCCACAGTACCGTTTTGGCGACGTACGTGTCACACAGACTTCGAAAGTGTAACTTACTCTTGTCGAGGGTTTTTTTGTCCAGTGAATTAAGCCGATTTGTACGGAATTCGAGTACTGAGGTTTCCATTTTTTCCATGTTGACTAATTCAAAATTGGTTGTTTCCTTACCTGAAAGACTTCGTAAGTTTCGAATCAGTTGATTCGCATTTGCTTGGTCACTCTGGGCTTATATATGGATTCGAGCATATCCGCCAGAGATGATGGGAAATTTGAAGTGTGGATCCACACAAGTTCGTCAGCGCAAGTGACCACACTATGCAATGCCCTTTATTGTAATGAACTGCCATGTTTTTGCTAGTACGTGCCTATTATCCGCAATACTTAAACCATAAAATGGAACACTGAACGATGTTTATTGGAAGTAGATCTGGAGAACGGTATGTAATCAAAACGCGATACCAAGTGGTACAGGGAAAACCAGCAATCTAGCGATTGGTAATCAGTATGACCTCGGATGGTCGAACAAGCGAAAAGTCGCTAAGGTGCAATCTAACAATTTCTATGCCGCAGGCGGCTAAAGTTACATCAAGACAGTTAATATAGGTGACAAGCTACGGACTTTACACTGCGATACATGCCTCCAATTCTTGTATTCGGGCGTGCATACTACCGTGCATGAACTTTGACAGCAACAGCCACACTACGTCTACCTTGTCTGTCTCTGCTCTGGCTGCTGCTTTTTTGGCCAGCACTGTACACCCTACAGATGATGGAAGTTTCATTGATCCACCGGCTGTAGTCAGTAGTAGGTATACTGTTAGTGGAACTGACATCACGTCATATGCGTTTATTGTTTTCGGGGATAAGTTTACGATTCTTCTGGAAATACTCAGCCCCATCGCTTTTGATAACACACCTACCTCACGCACAGGAAAGCGTCGTATTTCTTTCTAAGCAGCCGTGTCTCGTTGTTCGGGAGATCCCTGTTGAGGGTGTCGTAATACTAACGAAATTCTTTAATTGTACCAACACCACTAGTCTTAAAAAGGTAAGCCCCTCTGCTCTTGAGGGCTCTAATTATTCGGGGTCTTCTGGGATGCTCTGCCAGCTGCCTTAAGCTTCGCGACAAACATGATCGAGAGTTCTGGAAAGGCTTTTGCACCAAAATGGACACGGAACTATGTATCACAAGACCAGACAGGAAACTTAGCTCGGTGCATGTTGGTAGTCCTGGCCAGCGAGGGTCGTATTGTCGAAATTTAGTTAGACGCCGAGTGTCGTATCAGCTTACAAACTGCTGGAATATTCTGGGACCCAGATTCACCCTGGATTGAACGGCGGGGCGTATGCTGGGTTTTGGAATTGTTGGCCGACCTTGTAATGTTATCGTTAGGGGTTTCCCCGATTCCTCTAACGGCGACTCCGAACATGAAAAGAGCCATTGAACATTCTTGTTAGCTGTTATTGGACTAATCAATGTCCAAGGGCCCCAAGCCCGAGATGGGTGACACTCGTGGGTGATTACTTATACTTACTGCTACCTCGTGAAAGATGTCAACGCATACACTGGAGCGCTTTCATCTTATCTTTGGCGGGATTTTGGTTCATCCGGATCATCAAAAAGCCCACTGCAGCGGGCTCCTGAAGAGTCGGGGACAGTCTCCGTAGCTGCAGAGTGAAGGGACTACCTCTCTCACGTCGTAACATTTACTTTATTCCTACACATTTATTTCCTCCACTATATATAGTAATACGTTCTCGTACTGCTGCACGTTCGCCACTCATACTCTCCGCGTGTTATATATGTATGTGATGCACTTAATTTAGGTAATAGATTAGCTGAGCTCCGTGATCACTCCTCTTCCGCAAAGCCACCTATTACTGCTATAAGGAGATCACGGATCAGTATTTCCTGTCCAGAATCTCGGCTGTTGAAATCACAGTATGCTCATTCTGTAAGCAGGGTGAGGGTTTGTGGACAACCGTCACGGTCGTTCATCACTTCTAGCAGTGTTCTCCAAAGATGTCCGATCTCCCCATTCTTGTTCAACTTTGTCATGGACGACATTCTGGGAGTTACACCTGAGGAATCCAGTGAGCTTGACGTCGAGCTTCTTCGGGACACTAGATTGACCGAAATGGAGTATTCGGATGACATCGTCCTACTTGGCCGTTCTGCCGAATAAATGCAGACCGTGCTGCACGAAACGAATGACCGGGTTGGTTCGTATGGAATACGCTTCGCACGTTCAAAGTACAAAGTGCTGCTTCAAGATTGGGGCATTCCCACTCTCACGTTCCTCAGTATAGACAGTCCTCTGGAGACTGTGGACAGTTTCATATATTAGGGTAGCACTATCTTGTCAGTCCGTTTTATTGCCGATGAGATATCAGCGAGGATAGCAAAGGTAGGAGTTGCGTTTGCTAATTCGCCCTGTCTGTGGCGTCTAGAAGACGCCTGGTTGTCTCTGGAGGAGAAGATATACATTGTTTGTGTGTGTTCTGTTTTGTTCTATGGGTCGGGAGTGTGGCCCGTTCACGACGAAGATGTCAACAAATCTTCTGTGTTATACCATCGTTGTTTCCGCCCACTAGCCGACATCGCGTGGAATGATCGTGTGGTTAGTGTGGCCGTTCGTCAGTACGTATTTCGGAACGTTCAGGCGGTGCGACCAACTGCTCGCGCTGCACAACCTGCGATGGCTGAGCCATGCACTGTACATTCCACCTGAGTATTTACCACGCCGGGCGTTGTATATTGAGACTATCAACAGTTGAATGAAACCGCGTGGTGGTCGAACATCGACAAGGCCACGAAATGCGGAGAACCTGACTGCCTAGTTGGAGTCCTTGTGATTACCCGTATTGCTGGTTAGAAACGCTGTCNAACTGTTCAGGATGGCAGTCAATAGAATACTTGCAATCATGCAATTTCTGGTTCTTTCGCTCAGTCTTCTTTCAGTACTTTTCAACCCGTTTAATATCTCCTTCTTCAGCGTTAATCTACGTCAACGCTGTGATAAGCGTCTCAACATCAAACCAATGAAATTATTGGTACGGTATGTTTTCCATCTTCTTGTTACTCATTAAGTGTCTGCAGCCTTACAAACGACAAACACTCCGGGGGTGTTGCAAACAGGACTCCCACTGTCTGCAGGTATTAGCTGTCCTGCCAGCGTTGAAGGTTTATTTTAGAAAAGTGGTAGTTTGCGTTTTCTGAGTCACTCAAAGTGGAATGTACTCAAGTAGTGGATTAGCGCAGTAAAAATTACTGAATGTTCCGCCCTTGACGCCAGTAGCGGACGAAATCAAAGACCCGTAATGGATGAGCATTATGCCTCAGCGGTAGCTTGATGACTACTCTCTTAATCTACGTTCGGGATAATAACGTTAAGCAAGGAGGGTGACCGTGCTTAATAATGCTTTGTATGTTGTTCGGCATACTTCGTCCAAGCTTCTTCGTAGATCATGATCGCTAGAGAGTTTGAGGATCCGAGTTCGTACGGTTGAAACGCGGATACCACATTAAGCCTCAACGCGTTGGAAGACTGGAAATAACCCAACTGGGGGAGTCTTAATGGTGAATTAAAATGATCCGACTAAACAATCGAACAGATAGGCAAACGACGTTAGCATAAAATTAAGTGTGGTGACACGCTGACAGCTGAGCCCACTGTAATAACCAGGCAGTCTCTAGGGTAATCGACGCTCACCGAGACGACGGAAGAAGCGATTTGTCATCTGAGATGAGGTTGACTTCAAAAATAAACGTGGGTTATGCCATTAGTAACCAACGGATCGATGGGTTGATGATGGGGTGTCCCCTCAGTGAACCGCTATTTCTGCTGTTGAACATCAAACTGACACGGAGGATCAGGAGACTTCATTAGCAAGAAGGTTAGCACCAAGTCACCCATAGGGCGAGGATACTCTGAAGATTACATGGTCAGTGATGTCAGTCTTTCTTCGCACATCTCAGTTTTCAGGCCCCGGACTGCCTTCGTGACTGGACGTTACACAGTCTCTAGGACTAGCTTGTTCTTTTGAAGATATTGTGGCCAGGTCATAACTCCACTCATTAGGTGTGGTAGAACGGAAATGTTGTAAATAAGCCGAAAACAACGAGGATGGAACTGGCCGAAAAGGAGTTCGAGTAATGCTAGGATACTACTCCTTTGCATTCGCCTGGCAAGAACCGTCTGAAGTGGGTAACCGTTAATGTAATATCTGCTATTAAGTCAGTTGCCATCAAGTCTGGCTGCAATTATCGGCACTAAATCCAAACCGGTTCACTTGATACCAACTAAGCATAATGCTAAGTCGTTCTGTAAGGTGAGAGAATCACTACAAGTGCTCATGGCACGCCGAATTTCAACATCGTCAGCAAACACAAATAACAGGGAAGTAATCAAGAGAGAAATATTGTCAATAAATATGGAAAATAGAAGCAAACCAAGGAGTGATCCTTGGGTTACTCTGCGCCTACCTTACGGATGACTAATGAGTAATGACACCAGCCACTGAAGAAGGTTGCCCTGTGCTCCATAATAAAAGAACATACCGATTAAAACAGTATGACCTACGCAGTCAAATGTTTCGGCAAAGTAGAGGTTTACGATATCAAGGTCGTTGGCTCAATCGACCGTTTTAGTTCACTTATCAGTGGCTCTCAGCAGATTCATCGTACACGAACGATTTGTGCTGTGCACTGGAGAAGTCTCCCGAGGTCAGATAACTATACAGTGGGTCGTATACAGGCGCCTCTAAAAGTTTCCAGATGCTCGATAGCAAGGCGACTAGAAACATTACGTTCACCACCACTAAAAGCTGATGTGGTGTTTGCGAGTTTCCAGCCACCATCTACTGCTTATTGGGTGATAGACTGTGCAGTAAACGGTTTGACCGCTTCACACAGATCTTAGAGCCGTCAAGTCGGCGTAAGTGAGACCATATGTGAAAAAGATGGTTCACTTATCACCAACCAGATCTGTTCTTAAGAGACCTGAGCTTGACCAGCACCGTTAAGGAAGTATCCACCGTACTTATGCCATCAGTTTCAGTGTCAAAGCGAACTTGAGAAAACGAACACAAACGCGCAAAAGTGCTGCCACAAAACTCAGCAGGAACGTTAGCTGCTTCTGTAGCAAAACGAGTAGGGCCTGAGAGATCTCAGATCTGAGACATACCATCCTTCGCCTCGAGATTTAACGGTGCGAATCGGGAAACTATGTGGGCCAGCGACAGTGCTCGTTTGTGCTTGTCACAAATTGGCGAAGTGAACCGATTCCTTGTGACAACGTATATTTTCTGGTAATCTTCAAATTCAGACAGCCGATAGCACATTCAACCACGTCGGCTCTTCAGAATAAATTTGATCGTTCGACAGCGTAGATAGCCTGAAGGCGTATCCCGTCAAGTGGCTGTCAACGGTGTAGATTAACCAACGTCTGACAAAAGAACACACGTTAACTTCTCATAGATATCGTCCAATGAGTGAAGGAAGACGAAATTCTCCCGAGGTTGCGTTGCCAATTAGCCAGCTAGTATCTATTTTGCGGAAGCCTTTGCGATCAACAGCCGCTGAGAACGTCAGGTATGTGCTGATCGTGAAGTTAAATAAAACGATTGAGTGATCATTTTGCCCCAGCGGTGCGGTGAATTTGAGATCAACAACTACCAACACTTTTTTTAATATGTGGTCCGACTACGACAGGTTATGACCAGTATGCCACCCAGTGAATTTAGAGCTGTACTCCGTGGAACCCAGTGGTTTGATCATGTGGAAAAATAGCGAAGGCAGAAAATTCTCGGAACTTGTGTAATAGAAATTCGGAAAATTAATTTCTGCCAAGTTGAAGTCTCCCAGCTAACGAGAATTCATCATTTGTATCATAAGAACAAAGAGAATGGTAAAGCACCTCAACTAGTCAACGATCAAAACGATTCAGACGGACTGTACAAGAAACTGTTTCCGAAATCGCAACAACTACTGGATTTTCATGAAGGAAGGTTTGGAGAGAAGTCTGGACATGCTGGGAAGACCCCCTACCTTTTTCCTAGTCCTATCAGGACGGAGGAAACTTACATCATCAATGACAAGCTCAGAGTTTCACTACTATCACTAGGACAACAGAGATTAGCCAGACAAGAAAGTACTGTGGTTCGATACGCTGCTCACCCCAACAGAGATGAACAATATCTTAAAGATGATGCTAAAAACAACAGTATTAATAACAATAACGATAACAGTAGTGACAGAGATAATAATGAAAGAGGACTGAGCAGAAGAATTGAGAATGGCATGGATGCAGATATGTCAATGCGGCAAACTACAATCTCGCACAGCGTTTCTAACCGACAAGCTGAGTGATCACAAGGATCCCAGCCAGGCAGCGGACACCTACCCACTTTGCATAATAGAACAATCAGCTCTAACATTCCGTGAACTCGTCGATGTTCAACCACCACGCGGTTTCATTCAACTGTTGATAGTCTTAATATACAACGCCCGGCGTGGTAAATACTCAGGTGGAATGTACAGTGCATGGCTCAGCCATCGCAGGTTGTGCAGCGCGAGCAGTTGGTCGCACCGCCTGAACGTTCCGAAATACGTACTGACGAACGGCCACACTAACCACACGATCATTCCACGCGATGTCGGCTAGTGGGCGGAAACAACGATGGTATAACACAGAAGATTTGTTGACATCTTCGTCGTGAACGGGCCACACTCCCGACCCATAGAACAAAACAGAACACACACAAACAATGTATATCTTCTCCTCCAGAGACAACCAGGCGTCTTCTAGACGCCACAGACAGGGCGAATTAGCAAACGCAACTCCTACCTTTGCTATCCTCGCTGATATCTCATCGGCAATAAAACGGACTGACAAGATAGTGCTACCCTAATATATGAAACTGTCCACAGTCTCCAGAGGACTGTCTATACTGAGGAACGTGAGAGTGGGAATGCCCCAATCTTGAAGCAGCACTTTGTACTTTGAACGTGCGAAGCGTATTCCATACGAACCAACCCGGTCATTCGTTTCGTGCAGCACGGTCTGCATTTATTCGGCAGAACGGCCAAGTAGGACGATGTCATCCGAATACTCCATTTCGGTCAATCTAGTGTCCCGAAGAAGCTCGACGTCACGCTCACTGGATTCCTCAGGTGTAACTCCCAGAATGTCGTCCATGACAAAGTTGAACAAGAATGGGGAGATCGGACATCTTTGGAGAACACTGCTAGAAGTGATGAACGACCGTGACGGTTGTTCAGAAACACTCACGTTGTTTGCAGAGTGAGCGTCAAGTGTTTGAAGAGATTCACGTATTTCATTGGAGCTCCATTGCAAAGAAGGCGGTTCAAGAGCACGTTATGGACAACCGAATCGAAGGCAGACTTAGGGCCTAAGAAGACCTACACCGTCGGCTGACGGTAAGAGTATCGATGCTCCAGAGTCTGTCGCGAGGTGACAATGTGATCGATGCACGCTCGACCGGATCCGAATCCTGTGTTCCTCACGTGTCTGACTTTTCCATGGGCTGCGCGAGCCGACGTGATGTAAGGCTAGTGAGTAACTTGGATGCAACGGACATTTGACTGGTGCCTCTGGTTATCACACAGGTTTCCGACCCCTTCTTGAACACGGAAACCACTGTTGATGAACGCCAATCACGAGGTTGCTGTTCAATTACCCAAATCGTCTGGAGGAGTCTCGTCAGTCCTCACACCAGTCTCTCTCTACAATCCTTGAAAATAGAAGAGAGAAGATCTGGTCCAGTAGCATTGTTACGCCACAATAAATTAAGCTACATGGCTAGTTCTGCTTCCGACGGATGACCGTCCATAACTCAAAAATTCGTCATTCGAGCCACGTGATCCATATGTTCTGGTTGAGTTCAGCCGAAATGTTCAGCTCCGCTATCTAGTTGATGCGACCGGGTGATGCTGAGTGAACCACCCTTTCTAAATATGGTTTTATGTACACGAGGTTGACGACCAGCGCAACCGAAAACCAGGGTAGACAGTATTGTGCTATTCCCGGATGAAAAGACTCGTCCCATCTTCTCCGACTGTTTCACCAATCGATGTTCGCAGTCCTTGCGCAGGACTTTATTCTAATTCCGCCTTCGACGGTCGTCACTGTAATCAAATCAGGCGGGATCAACCGATGTTTGTTCATAT
>QNGE01003678.1:0-52548 GCA_008508345.1 Paragonimus westermani | reverse complement strand
ACCAGATCTAAGAGGGGGCAGTCTGCTTGTGAGACGACAATACTTAGCGCCCAGTAGTCGGAACGTATATTACGAACTTCAGAGCAAGGGATAACGGTAGGGTAAATTTCCTATCCTTCGTACTGGTGAATATCTGGAATAATTCGCCGAATGGTGTAACTTTGGCCATCAAGGTGGCCAGTTTCAAGAGTAGGCCTCACCGATGCTGGTAATGCGCATTACCAGGTGTATACTATGACATGGAAGACTAATGATCGGAACTGACGGATATTTGTCAGGCTTTTTATTTACGTTGCATTTGTATACACCACGTATTTGTTTTTATTTCAATCCGGTTGTTACGCTTTAAAAGTCTCAACTCAAGCCTTTTGCTAGTTTTCATTTACTTCTAATGGATGCTGTTACGCGTTATCGAAATTTTGCCACAGATCAGACGCACCTCTGATTTATATTCAGCATTTACTTTTATATACTGAATTCGTCAATTTGAGGTCCGTCGAGAGGATTGTGGGGATATTCGGTTTGACACTTATCTTATTATCAAGTTGACAAGCGTGTCACTAACTGTTTATCCTTTTGTGCCTGAATCTTGTTGGGCCAACCAGCCTCTGTTCCTCGGCGATTAAGATTCATCACAGTAAGAATGCTGTACTACAACTGGAAGTGAAGCGCTCTTCTTTTTCTCGCCGTTGTAACGCGTTGATGTCGTGAAGCTGACAACTGCAGGAAACTGGACATACTGGGATCTGCCATTTCTGTCTTGTGAACCGAAGTGAAGTTTTAATGACGAAAAGGACACTCTGAAACGTAATGTAAAGAGAAAAATAAAAGGGTTGACAGCGAAGGCGTTATGCAACTCTGTACGGCCCCATCTAATCTATTCAAGTAATATCTGAGCATAATATGTCAGCATTTGTCACCCATTGTGCTTGAATTCGTCAACCGTAGTGCTTTCAGTCACCTTCGATTACAAGGCCTTCTAGATATTCATCACTTCTCTGTTGGAAAAATGAATTCTAACATTGGTACGGGCTCTGTATTTTTTAATCTTACTGTCGTGCACGTTATGTGCGTATTAGTAAACAGATGTCTGTTCTTTTTTGTCTTGTGGTTCGGCAGTGTGGCTTATTCATGACGAAGATGCCAACAGATCTGCTGTGTTGTACCATCGTTGTTTCCGCCCACTAGCCGACATCACGCGGAATGATCGTGTGGTTAGTGTGGCCGTTCGTCAGTACGTATTTCGGAACGTTCGGACAGTGCGACCAACTGCTCGCGCTGCACAACCTGCGATGGCTGAGCCATGTACTGTACATTCCATCTGAGTATTTACCACGCCGGGCGTTGTATATTGAGACTATCAACAGTTGAATGAAACCGCGTGGTGGTCGAACATCGACGAGTTCACGGAATGTTAGAGCTGATTGTTCTATTATGCAAAGTGGGTAGGTGTCCGCTGCCTGGCTGGGATCCTTGTGATCACTCAGCTTGTCGGTTAGAAACGCTGTGCGAGATTGTAGTTTGCCGCATTGACATATCTGCATCCATGCCATTCTCAATTCTTCTGCTCAGTCCTCTTTCATTATTATCTCTGTCACTACTGTTATCGTTATTGTTATTAATACTGTTGTTTTTAGCATCATCTTTAAGATATTGTTCATCTCTGTTGGGGTGAGCAGCGTATCGAACCACAGTACTTTCTTGTCTGGCTAATCTCTGTTGTCCTAGTGATAGTAGTGAAACTCTGAGCTTGTCATTGATGATGTAAGTTTCCTCCGTCCTGATAGGACTAGGAATAAGGTAGGAGGTCTTCCCAGCATGTCCAGACTTCTCTCCAAACATTCCTTCATGAAAAACAGTTTCTTGTACGGTCCGTCTAAATCGATTGGATTGTGCAGAGACACTACTTTGTTTTCGTGCTGAGTGCAGCCGATGACAGGTTTTTGATAATCCGCGGTAATTGTTTCGATCTCACTTGGTTGACGTTGACTAATGGGGAGCAACGAATTTTGTTTCACTTTGTCCACCCTGCCCTGGCCATGACGTGTCGACAGATAAAGTGGCTTATTTTGTATATAGCCAGGGCGGTCGCAAGTCGATTATGCCACCTGAATCTGTGTGTTCAAAACTAGTTCGTTCACACCTTGGAATCATTATGGTTGAGCACATTTATCCAACTCTCGCGACAGTGAGATGGCTTCCCCCCTACTCATCTCAAATCGCATTGATGTTATAAAACCTGCTCCCTTGTGAGCATAACCGCAACAAAGTCATGTGGTTGTTGCATCCACCCGACCTCTCCCTCGCTTCATTTATCGTCATTAACCCCTTCACTCCTATTTGGTTTGATAGAATTGTGTCAGCCTGAGATGAGGACTTAGCGAAAACAGTTCTCCTCGCCGATTTTAAAAAAAATTGTGGTCATTTGTGGTTGCATCTCTCGCTGTTATTTCCGTGCCTTTTTTGAAACCATTGTCTTCTCCTGATTTCGGAAGAACGTGCTCTGTGTGATTTCAGGTGCTCAGGCAAGGATATTTGCTGAGATTGTGTTTAACAAGCCGTGAAACATGAGGACTGTAGTGCACCATTTGGCCGTTGTGGGGGATTCAGCCCGGCGACGGTCGGATAAACCACCAAAGGAATATCTGTAGGCGATGAAAGCCACACCTTCTGCGTAATGTACGTCAAAATGTGCCTTGCTACTCACTTGTCAATAGGGTACAAAGCTATGTAGGTCTGTGGAGAGTACATATGTTCGCCACAAATGCACTTCGCACTCTTCATGTGCAAAATGTTCCAAGATTGAATTTGTCATGACCTTATCTTCGGCATTACGTGCATGTCGCTTCAGGGTGTTAGCTTCATCTGCTTGGGTGAGTCCATCATCAACTTTTTGCGCTACTGTTGTTGTCTGCAAAAGTGATGAGGAGAAGTAGTTCATTCGCAAACCTCGGTCGCTTGTGGCATCACAAAGAAATCCGATTGTAAATTGATAAAAAGGGTTTACAATACGTGTCCAGTTTCATTCTACGGGTCCGAGCAACCTGATCCACTCGCATCAAAGATGCGTACAAGTTCTCGAATTTCGATTTCTGTTGTGTTTACCAGTATTACTGCCTAGACCGACTGTGTGATCAACACAATAATCCCTCGGTGCCCATTTGCGAAAAATGCAACTGAATTGATCAGTTTCCATGGCCTACGCTTGTTGGACCATGCACTCTGTACACCAATGAGATGTCTACCAAGGCGGCATTGCTCATTAAAACCTCTAACATTTAGGTGAGACTGCTAGATGGCCAGGCAGCGGCTTAGTCACAGGACATGAACAGCTTTGGTTATCCTACTGAGTGTGTTTGGAAGATGCTATCTACTAGGTTGAGGAATACACGACTCCCCACCTCACAGTGTGGAAACCCTCTCGAACATGATAGTTTGTCGCAGTTATTGGCGAGCCAATATGTGCTAATGAGATCAGCCAATGACAGGCTGTGATTTCTCTAATACTGTCGTACATCAATAAATTCGGTGTCTCAATCCATGAATAATAATTGCCTACGGTTGCCAGTACCAGGTCTTCGCCTTATTACTTGCGTGGGAGGTTTCAATTCAAGTACGATTTCTAGGGTTATTCGAAGTCCCTAATTCTGAGTATCACAAATTGGCGTCGCGGAATGGAACTGCCTGCAATTGAACAATTAAGTCTTCATCCTGGTGCGAGTGAAATCGAGGAATGGGTCGAACGATTTGAACTGTGGTACAGCATTCGTCGTGATGTGAAGAAGGAAAACCAGTCAGCTTTCTTCGTTACAGCTGGTGGTCGTGAGTTGTATTCGTTACTGAAGAATCTGGCTTATCCGAATGCCCCAGCCTCGTTGCCGTTCGACGAACTAGAGAAACTGCTGTTAAAGCACGTGCTCCCAGTCAATTTCCAGGCCACAGAACGGGCGAAGTTCAATTCATTAGTGCGTTCAACAAGCACGAGCTTCCGTGAGTTCATTCTACAATTGCAAAAACAAGCTGCTCGTTGCAACTTTGTTGACAAGCTGGAGGAGCATCTACGTGATCGATTGATTGCTGGCGTCAATGACACTGATCTTCAGCGTAGATTGCTGGTCAAACAAGATGTGACTTTCCAAGAGGCCCGAGACATCTGCGAGCAGAAGGATGACGTCAATGCCGCTACAGCTGATTCGAACGTGACATTATTTCAGAAGACCAAAGCGCATACTGCCACCCGAAGTCAACCAGTGAACAGGCCTTCTCATGCACCCATCATCAATCCCGGTTCAAAGAAATTTAACAAGTGTTTCTCGTGCGGTGAGTTACACTTACGATCATCTTGCCGATTTCGTAATGCTATATGCCATTCATGCGGTAAATCTGGTCATATTAAGAAAGTATGTAGAAGTCAGAAATGTGGCCTGAGTCAAGTTAGAGAGACAAGTACTATAGAACCGTCCACTGCTGTTTATTCATTGCAAATGAAGTCTAGAGCTGAACAATTTATTCATAGATGCCTCAAGTTCAAGTCGGGATGTAAGTATGATTTCATTGTGGACACAGGAAGTAGCGAATCCATTATTTCCAAACCGCTACTAGATCGCATGGCCCCTGATGCTCAACTGAGACCAACAACGATGGAAATACGCGGAGTTACTGGTCATCGGTTAGCTCTGCTAGGTGAAGCTGATGTAATGATTGTAGGTAATGATAATGAGCTGATTCCACTGCGTTTCTTGGTGTCGGAAGGAAGTCCAGCTATTCTGGGATTAAAAGCTTTAAAACAGCTCAATTGTGCTCTTTCACTAAATACTAATTACAAAAATGGTCCAAGTGAAGAGTACCAAGCCCAGTTACGCAACCTGATAGTTCAGTGTTCACAACTTACAGGAGGGATGAAAGTAGAGCCAGCAAAACTGGAGGTGCAAGGAGACCCGGTTTTTCTAAAGCGCCGAATAATACCTTATGGAATGAGAGAACATGTGCATAATGCTCTCAACAGATTGAAGGAAGACGGCATAATCTCGCCGGTTAACTCATCAGCATGGGCCACACCAATCGTTGTGGTTATGAAAGAAGATGGAAAATCACCTAGGATATGTGGTGACTATAGATTAACGCTGAATCCAAGACTGAAAAAGGGCGCAGCAACAACTGAGGAGCCGGAGGATTTCATGAAAGCCCTGCACGGTAGCAAAGTGTTTTCTAAAATTGACCTGACAAACGCATACTTACAAATTCCACTGGAGTATGATTCTAAGGCGATCACTACGATTAACACCCCTTGGGGATTATTTCAGTACAATTTTTTACCGTTTGGATTACACGTATCAGCTGGGATATTCCAGGCTGCGATTGATGAAGTAATTGCCGATTTACCAGGAGTACGCGCGTATCAAGATGATGTAATCATATACGCCGACAGTGCAAAGGAGCATGATAAGAGGTTGCTTTCACTTCTGGAACGATTCAGAAGTAAGAACATAGCCATAAAGCCTTCTAATTGCGTGTTCCAAGTGCGAGAGCTGAGTTTTCTTGGTTTTACCATATGTGATAAAGGATACAGGCCGGACCCTGACCGGTACAAAGCCTTGGTTACCGTTACATCGCCAAGAGACCAAGATGAGCTGCGATCAATAATGGGATGTTTGCAGTATTATTCTCGTTTTATCCCAAACTTTTCGACGAAAGCACAACCATTATTTGCGGTTCAGTCAGCAGAAACATGGTCTTGGACTCAAAAGGACGAAATTCTTCTGCGAGAATTAATACGAGTTGTGATTAAAAGGCCGATGTTAGCCCCATTTACTATGTCTAAAGTTACTACGCTGATCACAGATGCATCCAATGTTGGCATTGGTGCTGTGTTGGAACAGGAGGGATATCCGATCATTTGCATATCACGTTTGTTGAATAAGGCTGAGCAAGGATATTCACAAACACAAAAGGAGGCGTTAGCAGTCTACTGGGCTGTCAGGAGGCTGCATAAATATTTGTTCGGTATTAGATTCAAGATTGTTACTGATCACCAAGCTCTACAGTATTTATTTGACCCCCACAAATCAATTGCCAAATCATCAGCGGCAATGATACAGCGATGGAGTCTAGTTCTAGCAGCATACGACTATGAAATCGTTCATCGTCCTGGTAAACAGATTCCTCAGGCGGATTTTTTATCACGGTATTCCAGTTTTTCAGCCGCTGAAGCTTGTTTGCTTGCTTCGCCAGCTATTCCAATAAGCCGAGAGGACTTGATCAAGACAACTAAAAACTATTATGGCACGGTAATTACCGCGATGACCAAGGGTTGGTCGTCAAATATTAGGAAGAAACACCCAGTATTATTCCAGAACCGAGAGGAGTTGTCAATACAACCTGATGGTGTGCTGTGTCGGAGAGATCAATTGGTCATTCCACCACCGCTACGAAAGGCGGTATTAGACGACTTGCATAAAGGTCATCTGGGCGTGGAGAAAATGAAATCCCTGGCTCGACAGACGTGTTGGTGGCCGGAGATAAACTCGGATATCAAGAGCATTGCAATGAACTGCCACTCCTGCCTCCACAAAATAAAGACAAGGCCGAAGAATTGGACACCTTGGCCGGACAGCTACGTACCATGGCAACGGGTGCACGCAGACTATTGTGGACCACTTATCGGTAACTATCACATTCTGGTGTTAATTGATTCATACTCACGGTGGCCAGAAGTATTTATTACAACCTCACCTTCCACGGCATTTACCATGCAAGCATTTCGTAAATGTTTCAGTCGCGAAGGCATTCCGCAGGTGTTGGTGACAGACAACGGGTCACAATTTTGTTCCGCTGAAATGAAACAGTGGCTTGACAGCATCGGGTGTCGTCACTTGCGAACGGCGCCTCGACATCCATGTTCAAACGGGGCCGCGGAAAATCTGGTGAAAACGCTCAAAAGTGCCGTGAGTTCCACTAATCCTAAAACATTTGCTGAACTGGATGTGTTTCTCGATAACTTTCTGCTTCAGTACAGGAACGCAGCCCATTGCACAACGAAGGAGAGCCCAGCGGTGCTATTTAAATCAAGGCGACTAAGAGCATCACTTCAGTGTGTAGATTCAACGGATGTGATATATTTTCGTGGAAACGATTTGCGACCTGCCAAAGGATTGATCACTCGCCAGCTAGGCAGCACAATGGTAGAAATTACTGACCTGCACGATGCCACCATTCATCGGAGACACACTGAACAAATCCAGTTTGGAAGCACTGAAAAAGTGGCCATGGAGGAAGCAGAACACCCTGTGCTGCAAGAGTTCGATGCCCCGAGAAGATCAGAATGACTGGCAAATATGAATGCGGAGGCTTCTAGAAGTGGGGAAGGTTGTGATGGAAATCTCGATTCACCGTTTATCCAAACCCCGACACAACAGAAGATCTGACAGACGGTCAATGCAAATATCGCGTTAATGATACAACATCAGGATTGGACGAACGGTCTTTGTGTTGTGCCTTCCGTTGTTCGTCAATTCATCTGTTCCGTATTCCACCAATTAACATACAGTTTATGGTGTTGCATGTGCTAATGGGGTCAGCCAATGACAGGCTGTGATTTCTCTAATACTGTCGTACATCAATAAATTCGGCGTCTCAATCCATGAATAATAATTGCTTACTGCTGCCAGTACCAGGTTTTCGCCTTATTACTTGCGTGGGAGGTTTCAATTCAAGTACGATTTCTAGGGTTATTCGAAGTCCCTAATTCTGAGTATCACACTATACCTGTAAGATTGTTGGCTCTCTTTAATTAATTTCTATTGGTTTTGCTTATTTCTATTCATATATTTTACTAATCCGTCATTCCGGAAACTGCTGTTAGAATTGGTGGCGATTCGCCGATGGGGTTCAAAATTGAACATTTATGTCCGAAGTATTTCTATAAATGAATTTCGACCATGTCGGTGAACTTTTTAAATATGCACGGCACCATTCCACGCGCAGTGGGAGGATGGGCTAAAGCCCAGCGCATCCATACATTTCCTCTAAACTGATAAGTTCTGTGCGATCGAACAATCTAAGTACGCGGGACGAATTTTTCAAAACGGGTAGTAGTAGAATGTTCCTCCATGGTTTCTGATTATGTTAGTTACCGACTCAGCGTTAGTAGGATCACATGTGATACTGTGGACTTAGTAGGTGGACGAAGCACTGTAGAATGACAATTCAGCTTGCATGTACCGGACCTCAACACGTAGACGGTGAGGCCTGACGAATCGGCATCTACATACCGACCATTCCCGGGTTGATAGATTGAGTGTCCCTGAAGCTTAACCTATCGACGTATGACAATGCCTCTAAGCCCACCTTCTTCCAGTTTTCAGAGTTGGTGACGACTGGTTGTTGACACCTGTTTTTCCAACACACCAAACGTGAGATGTACATTTTTTTATTGGTGGTATGCAAATTTCTAAGAACACTTACAGGTACTAACCCTGCCCTAACCATTGTGAAATTTCGACCTGAATCCCATCTAGACCGGGACCATCAAAACATTTTGATGACAGGTGTCACTGCGAAGGATTGCGTCATACGCAGACAGAACGACTTGTACGTTGAGATCGTGGACTATGTGGTATAGTTCCTGCCCAACATCTTCACGCATCACACTTGTTGCAGACAACTGACGCCATACAAGTTCCTCTCAACCTAACGATTACTCACCTAATCGATTTGGAAGCATCTGTCCATGACGAGATATAGATGTGTTTACTAGTTTTTCTTCCAATTGTTGGCAGCGTCTGATAGTGATCGTCACACCAGGTTTCTAGTCTACCAGTGTTCGCCTCCTTGTGCTGCCAAAATGTAACACTTAGTTGTTCAGACTAGTGTATGTCAACCAAAACGTCTTATAGCCATCTTTTCAACTTGCACATCAAATGACTTTCGTTTCTTTACGATGCCTACCGAGTTTGCCATGTGCTTCGGATATTTTTAGGCTGTGTAAACAGAGGAAAAAATTTAGGTGGCCCGGACTGCACTACTGAGATGACTTGAGCAATTGAATAAATGAGTAGTCTTTACTGCTCATCATCTCTATTCATGTTTCGGTAAACATTCCGTTCGTTCGTTTTCCCTATTTAAACTACCTTTTTCCACCAGGCAACTCCTATCCCTTGTCCGGTGCTGTTGGCATCCGATCTCACTCTCCCACTAGACAATGTTCCTCCGGATCCTCTTGCTTTGATGGCAGCAAATTTGAGCACGGATTGTAACAGCCCGTTAAAAGCCAAGTTCTTTGACCCACTCGCTCAAGTGAGTGACGAAAGGTCTTTTCATAGATTGAAACCAAAAACAATCGATCCAAGTACTTTCCCTATGTTGTCTACGTTAGTGTTAGATTGTTTGAAAGTATTTTATTTCTTTTTCCGCTTAATATTTTTGTCCACCATCTGCATGCCATAAACAAGTTCACGCAAACTTCACTGATTTCACTGCGTTTGATTTAGGTTCGCAAATTGTGTTCTTTGCACTGTCCGGTGAGACATCGGGCGTATAACCACGAAGGTTAATCTAATCAGCTTCATTTCAGTTTGTACACCAAACCGGGACTTCTGACTAACACATGCATATATTGGTCTCGTATGTTTCAGTTATTCCAGGCTGAAATCCGCTATGGTTACCTTTGCAATGTGGTTGTGCTACCACTGACCTTTCTGAAGATGAACGCTATTTTCGAGCGTTTGCACATACATTTTGTTTCACTTGCTCACGCGTGTGTACTTGCACGTATTCAGTCAATTCGCAGTTTCACTCCTATAGATCGCGGCCTTATTTTCTAAATTTATTCTTTCAAACAGGCTGTTTTTAGGCGTTGCGTTACCACGAGTACACAACTGACCTATCAGCTAGATGTACCAGGTAGGCTGTATTCTTCCCAACAGATTTAACCCACTGCATTCGCAGTTTGAATTGGTTATGTCGCCTTCGTTCTTGATATCGTGCTTCGGTTAACTCGTGTGTTCTTATCCGTGTTTGGATACCCTGTCCATGTACGACTACTTAGGAAGCTGCATACTAACGATACGTATTATTCTATGTATGAATGCGAGGCGTATCAATGGTGCGCCCATGTTTTTCGGTTCCGATTGGTACGCTCAGTGTTTTCCACCGTTTCTTGCCTCCTAGTCACACAGCCCTCTTCCTCCGCGACCTTCAATAATGCCTGCTGGAGCTGGAAAGAAGTCCGAGGCCTTCCTAAAACGTATAACCCGGCATTTTCGGATCGACAACATGATTCTCAATCAGTCGTATTGGGTGAGTGTGATTTGTTTGCTTGGGTACGTCGCCACCCCAGCCGTTAATAAACAGCAACTAAATGTACACCTTGCCTGGCTAATTTTAATAAATAATCTTACGTACTTATTTTTGACTAGTAGTCTGTCCATTATGCGCAACTAAGTGCGTTAAACCCAGTTTCATATTTAGCATGAGCCCGGGTTTTTCGCACTCGAAGCTCTTAATACCTAACAAATCAGCCAAACTACTTGCTGGTACTACTCATCTCTGGATGAAAAGAAATCCACCCACCAATGTTATATGCAATATGGACCAAGAAGATCCGTAGTGATTCCACACTGTCGCACTGTCGTTTTTTGGTATATCGGAAAATTTTAACTTGAGCTTCCGTGGTGCGCCAACCAAATTCCTGCTCAAATTGGTTAAATTCGAGTTATGGACATGTCACCCATCATCATCACCACCATCATCATCAAAGGCAGCAATATATCTGTGGTTATCGTTGATTCCTAAATTCCATATAACCGTGATAAAGGCATGCACTAGCTAAGAAAAAGGGGGAATGAAAGGAAATAGAAGGGAGAGGGTTCAACTACTAAAAACAACTATGTCTGTACTCGAACATTCACTATCAAGGTGCCTGTGCTTTGGTAACAGGCAGCCGACCAAAAGGCTAAGTTAAGACCTAATCAACGAAACAGCTTTCACTGGCTTTCACTGCCACCTGTCAAAATTCCTTAAAGTACACATGTAACAGTGAGCTGTAAACTATGTAAATCCATTGAGAGACTGCTTTAATATTGCATTTCGCTGAGATGTGTTTTCGATTGCGACAAAAGCTTAGAAAACTATACAGTCTTCCTTTGGCTATTCATTTGTGGTCTTTATTCAGCTCACCATTCTTTATGGATCCAATCTTCAATCCTTTGAGTTGCTCTTTTCCCGACATCTCGGTGCCCGATGAATCTGAATGTTTTTCTCCTTTTTCAGATTAAAGTCAATCCACATATATGAAGAACTGTTAACTTGCAATCGTGCACAGGATATATCTAGGTACTTGAAATGCAATGTTATTCGGCTGACTAATCATAAACGTTGACTAAATATCCAATAGTTCACACACGGATATATATCTGACGACTGTCTCACATTCCCTTTGGTGTGTTATATGATAAGAAAATTGTGAAACCTATTAATATCGTTTTTGCTCATTAGTTTATTATTTTCATTTCTGTCGAAATGTCTGTATTTTTGCTCGCACAGACTCTCTTTGAGGCGGGTGATTCGAAGGCTACGCTACTGAAAATCTGCAAACAAGATTCGTATAAGAAATTTGCTGACATATTCACTAAATAGTGAGTTTTGGATTTTAAAAGCTACCGAATCTCATCTACGAATTTGGCCACTTTTGTGGTAGTCTCGAAATCGTTGCTTTCTAACTGATTTCTATTTCCTGTCACATTTATCCATCAAGTTATAGACCTACTTTGTTGCTATCATTCTCATCCACAGTTTTATATGCATAACCAATAGTGCCAACTGATCGTGGTGTGGTCACCAAAGCCCAGTTTAGATATAAGGGGGGTAATCGTGTTACGTCATTCACAAAACTCCCTACAAACTTAATTGTACAACACCAAAGTGTCTGCATCTTGCCAACAAGCGCGTTCACAATAAATACATAACTGCATGTGCCATCTTGTTGGCTTCGATACTCTGCTTTAGTAATCTTCCTTACTTCAAACCTCAGAACTCACAGAGACTAGATATGGTGGCGGCTAAGCGGGCACAGTGGCATGAGCGCTGTTTGGTCGAGCTGTCTGTTAAGTGAGTGCACTCGGTGACGTAGGATAATGAAAGCCATGGAGAAACTATTTTGCTGGTGACACCTCATTTTCAGTTATAGCTCGATTGTTCGTTTGCAAAAGGTAGACAACTTGGTGTTGAATGTTCAAGTATACACATAGTTGTTTTTCATTAGTTATTTCCCCCTCCTTCCTTTCTTTTCTAAGATTGGCATCAGTATGCATCGCTTATGTGTTACTGTCTCTGATAATGTTTATTTCGCAGTTCATGAGGTCAAACATTGATACCAGCCATACTGTTGAGCCTGATTGTCCACCCTCTTCATTGGTGTTTCATTTCAGACGTGTAGTGGATCATGGGTTCTTCAACCTGGCAGATGAATGTGACTTCAAGTTTGTAAATTACAAGCGACCGATTTGGCTCTCCTTTGCTATGTCATTAATAGAACATCTTTCACTTTGTGACATCGGCGGTTTGACAGGCAATTAGCGGAAATCAGCTCATAACCTAACCACTTCTATCCATGCGTTTATAGGAATCAACTAGACGATTTCTATTATAAAAGCCGTTCCTAATCTCCTCGTTGCCATCTTATACGCATCTTTGATCAATGTTCAGAGGGTTCTATGTCTAACGTCTCCAAATTTTTAGAGATCATTTCAACTAACCATAAAGCAAACCCACTCCTACTGTGGTACTGTTCAATATGATCTGCACACGATAAAAAAACTTCCACAGCGGGAGTGCCATTTCCAAAAGGGTCTCTGACCACAGGGTAACGTTACTTTTAAGTTCCTATCTAAGAAGTCGGTAGCGTCCCACAGAACCAAGTCTTGATGTTGAAGCTTTTGTCCATCTGAGCCTCTTTCGTACAGTAACCATGCGACTCTCGCTTTCAGCCTCACTGAAGTCGTGCGAAAAGCTCACGCTGCGGCCATCAACGAGAAAAACGTGCCCAAGCTATCTTAGCCTCATGTAAAGAGATTGACATGCTAGATCTGTCTGTTCGGAAGCCGCACCGATGAGCAATATTGTTGAAAGTGTCATGTTCCCATCACACACGTACAACGCTGCGGGGTCACTGGTATTTGAAAACAGACTGTCCTTGAATATCGTTTGCGCGGGCAGACCAAGTTTCACAAAAGGTGTGCGCATACTGAGACGTTGTCCACTCTCCTCAAGGGGACAGCGCATGTCACTTTGGTGAATATGGACGTTGCCGTAGAATTTAAAACTTCGGCTTAACTTATTCCACATTCGTACGTTAGCAGCAGGATGTGTTTGTGACTTTCTGGATAGACAGCTACATGTTAGAAGATAATAGGCTAGCCAATGGACGTTGTTGCTGGTTCCAATATTGCTTTCACTTACTGCTATCTAATGCATCTCTGTGTATCGCAAGTACATGCTCATTGTTATAAACCGGTATTATGCGTCTGTTCACATTGATTTTTGTTGTCAGGTTAAACTGGAAATTGGCAGTCATCTACAGCCATAACAACGATTTTGGTGATAATGGTTTCGACACTTGCGTACATTAACTTTCAGTAGTACCGTGCATGCTAGGTAATCCGGATACAACGTTATCTCCAGTTACCTGAAAACAGAGGGACAATGAAAGTGAGCAAGCTGGTCCGCGAATTCTGTTTTCAGAGAGTCACGCTCCTGTGGATGTGTACGGCCAAAGTTACGTTCATAGGTTTGTACGTCGCACTGATCATTGCGTGAGGTGTTTAGGCAGCGCAATACGAATCTATAGGTATAGAGCAAACCCACGCTTATAGTTCCAGCACTGCTGTCTTCCGCGTACGGATGGAGGGCGTCAGAAGAGGTACCCACAAGCAAGGTGTACTCTGATCGCCGACGGTTGACGATGACGGCCGGCAAATTCTTCTGTGCAGTTTCAAAAACTGCACTTAATACTCAGAAGTTTGATGCAACTTACAAATACATTACTGCGTGTAGCAGTAACCCCAGTGGGTCGTCAACGTTTTATTTTTTGCGCCCCCGAGCTGGGTTAGTCCATATCACCAAGTGAGCCAGACTTATGAATCACTGGATCCACTCGGATTTCCTCGAGAAAATCTTGCTTCCTTTTGTCTCACAGGTCAAACTGTTGAGTCAGAGACCACGTCTGAGGCCTCACAGGTCAATCTGAGACATGTCTGTGGACACAAAATGTTGCACGACGAGACGGGATGTGCATACGCTTCTAGGTGGGTGCAGCATACGATGACCGAAACGCCGCATCTCACTGGTCGCGATGGAACTGAGCCTCTATGACATCGATGGTGCAGGTCTTAGTGAGAGAAGGCTCGCAGACCAAAGTAAATCCCGGGAGACAGGTACTGGTACAACTTCTACTGGACAAGTTACCTGGTGGACGGTGCTCGAGGGCGCAGTGTCCAGCTGGTAGTCACTCGCTGCAGCAACTCCTTAATGGTAGACGAACCGTACAGTAGCGGTTTTCGAGTCGCGCCCATGAGCCTGCAGTCCGATTGAGACAAGTCTGCTCCATTTCGTAATACTTCTGGTCCAACTATTTATCACACCGATGAGACAAGGGGGCCGGTTCTATTATCATCCATTCACCGCAGTCCATTTGAACGACTGTTTGTTCTGGGTGACCTCAACGCACGGCTTGGGTTCGACTCAGCAGCCTGATCGGGAGCCCTTGACCACAAGGCATTGATGCATTCAATGGGATCGATAATCGTCTACTCCGTCTGTGTGCTGCTGGCGAGTAGGCCATCACAAATACCGGATTCCAGCTGGATGCGAGCGACATCACGGCGTGGATTCACCCACGAAACGGTCACGACCATTTGGTTGACTATGTGATTGCGCGACAGTGCAACATTCGCGAAGTGTGTATCACGCGAGTGATGCATTGGGTTGAATGTAGCGTGGGTCATTAGCCGATCAAGTCGTGTTTGCAAGTTTGTTTATTGTAGATCATTCGAACATATGGAGTAACTGGATGTCACGAAACTAAAGGACTCAAAGATGAGGATGGTATTTTGGTGTGTAGTTGCCGTTCGTTTGACAGGCGCTCCCACATCCACCGCCCATGACGGCATGTGACAGCACCTCAATATGCAGATCCCGACAGTAACCATGGCAACACGCAGCGTAGTTCGACGACAACCGTACAGTTATATCCAGCTTGATACCGAAGAAAAATGAAGCGTTTGCTATACTCACATTAGATCGAAGCGGTGAAGACAAATTTGCGGTATTTTTAGATGAGACCCAATTGTGAAAAATCAAGACCTCGGCTAAATTCGAACCAGCGACAGAAACAGCATACCTTGATGCGGCAAGCGCCCTACCAAGTGAGCTACTACATTCGGACTCTGTTACCCACCCGTCTGACTGTCTTATGTGGAATCCGCCAAATGATTCAAGGGTTCGACTGCCATGGCAGGATTTCTCAAATGGTTTACGTTGGAATCCACCAACGCCACCGTCGAGCATAGGAATTGTATTGCTAGTAATAATAGTAGTACAAAATGTGTAATAATCGGAATTAGGAACTCCGAATAGTCCTAGAAATCGCACTTAAATTGATACCTCTCACACAAGTAATGAGAAGACCTCGTACTGATTGCAGTAAACGGTTCTTATTCAAAAAACAAGAAGCCGCATTTATAGGTGTACGGCAGTATTAAAGAAGTCACTGTCTGATCATATTGGCACTTGCAGAGTCATACTGTAAACTGAGTGGTGCAATACAGAACAAAGAAATTGGCAAATGACGGGAATTGTAACGTTGGTGCTTTTCGTTCAATCTTAATTTGGTATCTTAAGGCGATGTTCGGTCCCTTGTTAGCTCTTCCATTGTGTCGGGGTTGGGATAAGTGGTGAATCAAGTGGATTTTCATCACAGAAGGTCACGTTCCAGAATGTTTGCCGTCAACTCGCCGAGTGGCTTCGTGAAATCAAGGACGACCGGTGAAAAAAGCGATGTGAGTTTATCCAGGGCTACGCCGGCCACCGACGACACAAAGAGTTCTGTGATTCGCTTAAGGCTTATTCAGCTATCTCACACTTAGCTCGCTTTTTACATGATAGAGTTGAAATTATAGTTGTAGTGTTTTGTTGTCTGTGATATTTTCAGTTAAACATTTAACACTAGGTCACTTACAGCTAACAACTGTACGGTTGTGCGTCGGCCCCCAGGTGACCACAGCTGTTCCTGTTTTGGTTCACACGACTTGATATTGACCAGGCCGCATGAGGTCTGTAATACTTTACATGTTACCGAACGTTTCGTATGACGTAAAAGCTGGAATCTAATGAACATATTTAAGAATGTATGTGCATTATTTGTCGCAAGTTTCCCGGAACACGGGCTGACTATGTGCGTAACGTGTCTGCACATATTTGATAAATATTCATGTTGGCGACGGCCAACTGATGTACTGAAAATGCACAACCCACGATTGTACATCATTCAGTGTGTTTGCTAATGGTTGGAATAAACCGTAAGGCAATAGGCAATAACGTGAACACCCACTCTGAAAGGTTGGGAAGACTGATGAATGTCGTCTACTTGGTTCGGGATTTCGCGACCGTCCACACTGCTCATTGGAAACCCCGTTGGCAAAGCAGTGTGCCGCAGTCAGTGCCAAGCCTGTATACATGCTGTTCTCGATTCTTTTCATTTTTTCTCAAATCTGCACCGTTTTTTGCTTTTTTTCCCCACGCACTCGTACTCATTACTCCGTCTCTTTGCGGATATGTCCTAAAGCTGAAAACTCTGATGATGTATATACTCTTACTCGGACTACTGAAATCTTGCGTGCGTAATCATGCAACTAATAGGCCGATTGAACCGGTTGCTTTCCGGAGATTGTTGCTTCGGCTAAAACAGTTCACACCAAAAGTAGGTCAAGTTGGGAATTACATTTCACTCAGACCTATCCAAGATAGCATAAGGATTCCACGGAATCTCCATCTGTGAGTGATGAGCTTCAGCACGTAACCGAACGGTTCTCGCAGAAATGTTGTGGGACCGTGGAACCAGTTTGACAACACGCGAGAACAGCAACCACGATATCTCTCCGGATTGATCATCTATGAATGGAGCCTATCCAAACGTGCTCTAGATTAATCTATGGAAGTCGATAATCACGAATTTCCTCCGTCTGTCTACGCGCGTTGTTCAGTGCGGTTGCCGACAGTTGGATGAAATCACGCGAAGAGTGCACGATGATGTTCTTATTGAGTTGGAAACCGGTGATCATTCCACTGAGCAAGGTCACAAAGTGCTCATTTTCAGGCTGGGGACTACGCAACCATATACGTCGCTCTTGAGTTTGGTAGCTTCGCACTCAATAGGGAGCCTTTGTCCCGTAAATTTGTGACTGCTTTTTGTGGATTTTCACTACTCCTGCTTTTTTTCTCCACACATGTGTACTTATTTAAGCATGCGTCATTTTGTGCTTCGTTTTTGGAACCAGTGGCTGCTTGGGTTGCAGTATCTGTGAGTATTGCTCAAAGCTGATAATGTGTGTACATGTGGATAGGTGCACGCGTTCATTTTAGGTGGTTAGACTGTATCCGAAGGGTTCCTGCTTGAGTTGGAACGTTTTTGATTAGCGTCAAGAAGCGCCTAGGTGTTGCTTTCCGATGCATTGAGGTAACATGCAGACAGTCGAAGACCACAGCATGTGGTGCATCGAGTTGTGCGCCGAGCTAGTTCCAATGGACATTCTGGCGGCGTTACATTCTCTTTCGAACTATGTGAGTGCTGGCGACTGTTCACATTCAAGTCCAAGTTTGCTGGATTCTGCGGTTTTTCCACCCACCCTCGGGTTTTCGCACCATCATTTCATGCGCGTGCACAAGTTATTTCAGCTGATAATCTCATCGCTCTCCTTTTTACATCCGTTTACTTTTGACTGGTATGATTGCTCTAAGTCGGCGGCGCAAGGGCATCGTGAAAATTGGCGAGGGTTGTTTTGGTGAGGTTTTCCGAACTGTGGCCAGTACAAACAGCAGCACTGGTGACGAAACGGTGGAACAGATTGTGGCCATCAAATTGGTCCCGATCGAAGGCAAAGTGCTGTTCAATGGGGACAGCCAGAAATCATTCAACGAAGTATTGTCTGAAGTCATTGTCTCTAAGTGAGTCCACCAGCTGTTCACCTGTTTTAGTGATATCAGCATTATGCTGACGCACTTTGTACTAGTGTGCATCTGCCTGTTTTTCTCCAGAGAACTGACCGCACTCAGCATCGGACTGTGTAACCGAACGGAAAGTTTTGTTCAATTGAAAAGGTGAGTCATACATTTCATTTGGTTTGCTGCGCTGCTCTACGCTTGTTCATTTTTGGAGCCATAGTTTATGCTTAGGTTAAGTTAAATGTTCGACCTTTACGTTACACGACGCTTGCTTTTGTACAACATACGTTGTAACATCCATATCTCTTTCATTCTAAGTTAACTAAACACTACTTTTGTGTACTATATCAATTTGAGATTGTCCAATGGTCTTCTCAGTTATTGCTGCATATCTCCAGAGTTGTCCAAACTAAACGGATGACACCAGTGCTTTGGGACAGGCATCAGAAACACACTGAAGCCTCTGTATTTCACGGGGACAGACGTTCTGAATGAATCAGACCAGCGAGTGTTCACTATGCCCCGCTGAAACATAGTCGTGGGCGCAAAAATAAATGCATTTATTCTACGTACATCACATCTCTGCTCTCCGTTGTCACATGTCCCGGCTACCGTGATTCACTGGCGCCTGTTGACCTGACCCACAAAGCACGCCTGCTTATGTAGCCCCTCGCACAGTGTTAGGACTTCAGCATGATGTATTGGTTCCCACTCTGCTCCACTGCGCTAGTGTGATCCTCTTAGTATGGACTAGGTTACAAGTACAGAGCGATACCGGAGTAGTCTCTTGGTACATCGTGCTGTGGTATCATGTCACAGAAGATCTATTGGGACACGTATAATTAGTATATAGACATTTTGGGCTAGAAGAGTATGGATTATGGGTTTGGCTAGGATGTACGAAACTCTAGTCGTAGATCGGTAGTCCTCATCGTTACTGATGTGTCTATTATCATTTTACTTTGTTCGGTGCATGTTGGGTTTTTGTGCAGGTTTCTCCAAATTTGGTGCAACAACTAAAAAAGTGGAAACGACCATGTTGGTAGTATGTATTCACTCGATTAATTTGTTCGAAGGCTTGGCGGACGTCAATGCTGTTAACTGTCACATAGAACGGGACTTTCAGGTTTGTATTTCATAATGTTCTTTCGGTACACATTGCGACATGCGAATCATTCACGGCGACTTGCTGCATGTTAAACGTCTTCCAGTTAGCAGCGCTCTTACAACGAAATAAGCTTCGCTGTGGACTAACCAAAAGGCCTATCTGAAAGTTTAGGATTCGATCAAGTGTGGATGGATTACAATTTGAAATAATAATATTAATAAAATGAGTCTTCGGTCAAGTCCAGATTGCATTCTACACCCATCTACTCACATTGTTTCCAATTTGTCTGTACTACTGGTTAATTTATTAGTAGGTCATACATCGGAAAAAATAACGGCCTCACAGCATGGCGTTTGAAATCCGAGCTCAGTAAGCCAGCTGCAGTTTATGGGTTTTCCCCACACGCCTTATCCTTTTATAGTAGGTTTTATCCTGTTTCAATCTTTTTTGACAGTTTCCCGTCGTTTTTTTCATTTTTGGTAACTGTCCTATGAATAACGCTTATACCACCGACTTTGGCTTAACCTACACTCCGACGCACACAACCGGGCTTCTTCGTCTGATCTGACGCCCAATCAACTGTTAAATTGGTCATATATAAGAGGTCACAAACTAACGATCGATCGGAAAGGGGCTAAACCACGAGGTAATGGATAACTTGACCAGAACTACCTTCCATTGTGAAGCGGCCGGCGAATGGTGTTATCGTTCCATACTTACTCCCTCGCAGACAATCGTTTACAGCATGAAGTATTGATAGAAGTTTGGGAATATGAGTCATAAGTTTTTGTCCCTCAAGATGTACCTTCGGATCGAGTGTGAACGTTACAAGTTGTCACAGAATTGAACAACAACCCATCGCTTTATAATGTCGGTCGTACGAAGTCATGGCTATGATACCTAGACGGAGTCATGGTTTTTTTACCTGTTATATTTTTGCACCCCACCCTAATTTGGGGTCATCCGTACGTTCCGAGTGTACCATACATGGATGTTGGTCAATACTAACTGTACTTTTCGGTTGAATTTCCACATGTGATTTAGAGAATCGATCAGCGCTTGTGAATTCGTTTGGACACATGATTGTTCTGCCCAAGTTTGTGAGCATACCATAACTACGCAACCTGCATCTGGTCAGAGTTGACAGAGAACTGTTAGCCGCATCCCACACCGAAAGTGACGTTTGTTAAAACCGCCTATTTTCCCAGCTTTTGTTCAGTTTTGTTGCTATTGAAACGATTATGTTTACTGAGTCCAAGCGTTAACTCTAAGGCTAGTGATGAAGTGAACGAACCGAGTTATACTGGCAACCTTGTATTGCGGTCTGATAGTTTCCAAAGAGCACAGCTATTGTATGGCATTTTTCTTTCCACTTTGACCCTTTCACATACGCCAACTGCTTAGCGGTTGTTGCGTTGTTCCACAACGGTTATAGTAACCGTCTTTTTTTAACGATATTGTTGGTTCAGAAATCTGCATACCTAAAGCGGTAATTTTCAAAGTGGGACACTTTTGTCTAATATGTTGCATCTGTGACATCCAAATGGTTGTCCACTTAGTCTCAAGGAACACATTTATAAATCCACAGTCAGATGAATGCTGTTCTGCGGTAGAAAGAAGTGGCTGCTAAGGCCTGAGGATATTGATAGCTCTCGTGCATTTGACAGCCAGTGCTCGAATCCAACCACACACAAGTTAGCATCAGCCGTAAGCAACACCAGGGTTGGACGATAGAGTTTGACAGCGAGAATTCAAACTAATACTGTCAAATAAGCCCTGAGAGCGCGTAAGTTTGCAGAGTTAGACCATATGCTCAGAAAACTACCCCACCGCTTATCTCTGTGTGCACTCTGTCGAAACCCAGCATATCGCTGTAAGATACAAGATAGTCAAGTGATGTTCTGGACAATGAAGATAAAAACAACTACTGCCAATTTTGAAACTATTGATCGCATTCTTCACGTCGCAAGTTTTTTTAACAATCTAGTCTCTACCTGATACCGTTAGACAGTTGACAGCTGAGTGCACACGGTGGCATGAACATCGTCGTTCTGTTACCGACCCATTTGTGAATGATCGAATATGATTGAGGAAAACCACTTTGAAGCTGTCTTACAGCCGGCGTTCCACTGAACTCTGTTATTTTTTCTGTGATTGTATATTACAAACTAGGGCGTAGTCCTCATGACCTTGACTGCTGAAACACGATATAACAGACTCTTCGCATTAGACAACTTGCCATCTGGTCCTCTGATACCAACCAGTTATTTCAGTTACGACTGTATAACAATCAAGCTGCAGTATCGATTACCACAGTACGTATAGCACGTGACTTGGGTATAACAAATGCCTCCTAACACAGGACCGTTAGCGAAAATAAGTTGAGTAACACCTGACGGAAATTCCACCAGTACTTGCAATTTTCTAAGTTCCGTTAGTGTTTTTGATTACAGCTGCTGCGCTTCTGTAGGTCTAAAATCGAGAGGGTGTTTTAATTTTCCAATGACTGTCACTCCTTTACCTGGCTGTTTGGTTCCGTAGCTTAAATTCGATAAATCAGGCCACACGGTGTTAAACGTAGCGTGTACTTCTTCGCTTGTCAGTCTGGTTGCTAAAACACATGTTCCGCCATACGCGAACGATCGGATTAGAATAGTATATATCGGGGTGTTATTTTGCTGTCTGATCCACTGCAGTATGCCTGAACAAACATGTAAACACTTAATTGAGGCGTATGTTGTTGACAGTTGATGTTATCACGCATAGTAAGTCGATTTTCAACACTGTCAAAATATTCCGCTTGAATAGTGGATGTTTCAAATCAGAGTGCACCCACCCATTTACCATTAGTGGCTCGGGGTGGCGAAAGTCATCTTGACTTCTGAACTGCGATTGTTGTTCACTTCATTCAGATTTCGGTCAACGCTTGTGCAACTGATTAATTGCTAGTAAGTAGCATCGATTTAGTTGATAGAAGTTAGATATAACACAATTTATCCCAGCTTCCGGCCAGCCCTGTTCCAAAAGATGCACTAAACCCCGTCACTGGTCCATATCTTTTCTGTGGCCGGAATTTAAACTCCGGCCACGCCTTCATGAAGCAATTGTGTTGACCACTGCACCATTGGATTCATATTAGGCACGAGTGAGTAGTAGTATGCAAACATTTGACGACATTCGCTCGTGACTAATACTCAGATTGCCCGATCGCTTCAAGAGGAGAGACAGTAAATGTCCTGTTAACTCCAATCGGTGACTTCGTCATTAAGCCTCTTTTTCAAGTCGAAGTAACCGAAATCATAAAACTTGTTAAATGATATTTTGAAGACTGATACGTGGTGTGGGATTTTGGCCGATATAAATTACATATCGCTCACAGTCGATCTCAGATTTCGCTTGCCCACAGACATTTCATCCAGCCTCTTTCAAGAGGAATCTCTAATCTGGTTCTTCACGCTTATCAGTAATTAAGACATCCTTTAGCAAGTCTAGTGATTTATATGATTTCAACTTGATAAAGCGTTCTCATTATTGGGTAATCGTTTGGGTTTAGCAAAGCAGTTGCTTTATTTCCTCTCATTTCGTTCAGGCAGTCTGAGCACTATTCACAGGTCGTTGTGGTAGGCCTTTGCTTACGACAGTTTGTTCGTACTTATAATTGTGTGATTAACACTATGATCAGCACCGTTACCTCATTGAAACGTGATGGGAGTTCAGATCCTGACCCTGACTACAATATTCTCTGCTGACGAACTCTAGCATGGGTGAAACTCGATCTAAATGCTTGTTTTCGAAAGGGTCTGACTAAAAATCTTACCTGGGTGCAAAAACGGCAATAAATGATCGTGTTTAATCTGTCTATGAAACTAGCTAAGTGGAGAAACTGTGCCATCAACTCTGTCACGTTGTCATTTAGAGTGAATGTGAATAGCGTGTGCCATCATGAACTCTACAATCGATCGATGGCTCATTTGGGTGCACTGAATCTAAAGGACAACATTTGCGTTTGTTGTCGATTTTGTTGTTCTTTTTCCGCTGCTGAACAAGTACTGTGTGAGATCAACGTGCTTGTTTATCTGCCTTTACATTCGAGTGTTTATGTTACCGTTCCGTTCGAACATGTTTTTTTTTACTAGCTAACATTTTTGGCTATCCCTATTCAGTGTAAACCTTGTCCAGGGCTCTTTCCCTACTTACTTGACAAAAGCTTGGGAAAAGTACCATAGAGAAAAGGAATCGGAAAACGATCATCCCCGTAAGTTTCACTCATTTTTTCAACCTGTTTTTGTTTTATACCCTAAGTTCAACACTAAGTCGACGTTAGGTTCTACGTCTACAATGTTTGTGGAAGTTTGTGTGTAGGTTCATTGACGTGTGTTGAATCCAAGCTTGTATGATCGAACACAGTTCGCTAACTGGTATCTTAACAGAGTGTCCTTTATTTTGGCGTGGACTCTTCTCTACTTTAAGCGCTTTAGGTAATTTCCAGTAAAAAAAATATACGTATCACGTGGCCATTTCCATCAACTCAATGTTGGGGTTTTTCAGGATGATCATGGCTAGTATAAACGTCGAAAAGAGGAAGGTTAAGGTCAAAATACGCAATATTGTTACGGTAAATACTGCATTCAAGCTACAGTTATTAACCGTTTTAAAGGGCTTACATTTCTCAAGGTAGCTTCATAATCTAGGGTACACGTTTCCGCACAAGTGACTTTTGATAGTCCATATCATTGTCTTTGACTAAACCACGTTTTTTCCATAGGCTGGACCAGACGCATTAATTACCACATTGATGAGATAATTAGACCCGACCATGTGTGGTGCTGGTGTGCCATTATTTTTACTGATTATTCAGCTTTTGAACTAAGCTGAGTAAAGTTCATGAATCGCAACCGAAAGGGATTGAATAGCACTAATTCAGAGATGAAACAAGGAAGTTTATTCGTCATCATCACTTTCAGCTTTGAGTCGTGCCGGTGGCCATTGTGTTTTCCTATCTTCGGGAATAGTGAGGATGTATTCATAACGACAGATCACTGAGTTTTGCTGACCTCTTTGCTGCGATTTTTCACGAGAAGTGCATGCGAGACATTTGCCAAGTTTTCTCAACTGTTCCCCCAGCCACAGCCCTTGTTCAACTGAACGCGTCGTGTCACCTAGTGTTCGATTTCTGTCCCAAATCCAATCCACCCCATCTGTTGTATCGAATAGTTTGGCATCAGCATCCTCAGGACTCATGTTACGCATTACATTGGCGAGTGTTGTAAAACATACTCGAAAGCGTTTGTACCACACTTTTTATCCTTCTGTATATACATCAGTGGTGTTTTGGAGTTTTCACCATGTCCTTATGATCTTATATCCCTGAATACTTTTCCGGGTCCGATCAGGTTGTATACCGTTAGTTCCAGTCCATCGTCGATGCCTTACCCTATTCTGCCTACACAATTTTGTCTTTTTTGGATAGTGGGCGCAATTTAACCCATTTCTGTTACCTAAACTGTAGCATTGCTCTCAACGGGAAGATTGTTTTTTCCCTACCAAAACATGTGGGCTCAATGTCCGTCTTCTGTTAAAGTGTACAGTCCGTCATTCAGACGTCTTTTTCCCTGATCATTGAGAATTACTTTTGTGAACCAGAAAGATTATTACTCAGGTTGTCCTGATTGGTAATCACTTCGAAATGCATCAGCTTTTTTTATACTCACCTTTAACCACAGGTCGAATACGATCTCGGTTAAAAAACTATTTAACCAGTATCCGATGTGATCTTTTCATGTGATGAAGTCTGTGGCAATATTGAGTGGCCTTCATTTTGTATTTTAGCATTGTGATCCTTCCCTATTGGTTATATTACTATTGACGGTGTTTTCCTAGTCCTTTGATCAATGATTTTTCGTTCTCACTTAAGTGAGTTCACTGTTTTTCTATTGTTTAACCCCATCTAGACCTGATGGTTGGGAACAGTGCTGGTGTTGTTCGTAGCTCGGGTTGATGGTTTTGGTATTAATATGTTCGCCGAGCTTGGCACTTAGGTTGCAAACGTTTCATCATCAAGCGAGGTGAGATCATCAGTGCTGAAACACTTACGCACTGATGATGTCACCTCGCTTGGTGATGAAACGTTTGCGACCTAAATGCCAAATTCGGCGAACATACCAATACCAAAACAATGTAGACCTTTGCAGTAGAACAAACAAATGAATCAACAATGTTACAAGGTTATTCCGAATAACTTACAGTAATTGTTCGCAATAGATTCCATTACACTAGGGCCGCCGTATATTGGAAGAAGGTTTCTGTTGAATGACGGAGATATTCCAGTGAATTCCATTTCTTTAGTATGCTAAATAGGGTGTTGTCACGGTTAGCTCACGACAGCTGCGACCGCGTGGAAGCAGAAAGCAAGGCGAGTGAGGACAAAGTGTTGTATTGATTCAAACGCTAAACAAGCAGTTTATATGTACAATGAACGTAACAGGCATGACAAATAGTGAGTAATGAGAGAATAAAGGAGTGACAGACTCTATACCTTTTATCTCTAACTATCACTTGATTTCAGTAGCTTTTTCAACACCAATTTTTTCAAATCTATCTACTCACTTTTTGCTTGGCTCAGCTACAAATCTGTGTTAGGAGTAGACCAAGCAACTTCAATGTTCCTTAGCCGTTCACATGGTACTGACTTTAAGTTCATTCAACTAATTTTCTCGTGTTCACATCATATTCAAGGTCACTTATTAAGTGAACATTAAAGAGAGCGACAATTTTCTGTTGCTGTCAGGCTGAATGTTAAACTGGATGAATGCGTTACTTGTAGATCATTATCTCGTTACACTGTGTAGTTCTTGGGTCGCGCGCAGTTGGTTAAAGTGTGAACTATTAATTCGGGACACTGCTTCAAAATGCTAGTGGTTACGGACGAAGTAGTTTGTATGCTTATAAACTTTTTTCTCAGCTCTTTCCTCGCACACTTTCTGGTTAGTCTCAATCGTGTGCGTAGATTGATTGTAAAATAAAACAGTAGTTTTTTTGTGCTGGAGACGTTCTTACATATCCGATCGATATTTACATCTTTGGGTGCTGAAGTTGTGATTTCTACTGATCTCTTTCCAGGCATTTTTCCAAAAGATCAACTATGGTTGGTGATCGAATCTGTCTTCGGAGGGTCTGCACTAGAAAACAATGTGGTAAGTGTATCCTCCTTAATGCTACCCGTGTTTTTTTTTAAAAAAATAAGAATTTCCAGAATGTTCAGAAGTAACCCCAAGCACATCGAACAATACAAACTAGCCTTTGGACGAATGAATGAATTTTCCCTACGTAAATCGTTTGTCAATTAAACGCCATCTTATCCATATCACCTTTGAAGACGGCCTTCTGATGAAAAGTCGTTTGTCTCGGGGGATGTTCATCGATGTCCCCTTGTTCTTGATAGTCGTTGAATGCGCACATTTGTTTGTTTACTTGTTGGAATAACCCTTTATACAATGTCATATTAATAAATTTCCCTAGTAATGTTGGATACATCATCGCCTTCAACGTACTCGTCTGACATAGGAAGAGGCTCACTTGCGGAACCTGAAAGGTAGGTGATTAGGAAGTGAAACGGCGGCTAATCGTTAACTTGGAATCAACAACTGAAGCACATGTGATAACCCATATTGGGGCTGATTTCGCCGATCAAAAACGCCGTCAACTATGTTGTGGAGCACCTGTGTGGTGGTTGTGTTACCACGTCAGTAATTGTATATTCTCGTTTGTTGTCACATGCTTGTTTCGTTTGTTTCCGTCCGGCATTGAGTGTTCGTATCACAATTGTCCATTTTTAATTTGTGGGTGAAGCTGCTTTCTTGTTTCGTTGTCAAATGTGTGCTCCTCGTAGACGTCTGCTCCGGTTGGTCACCCGGCTTCCTAGAGGTTAACGGATACTGCTTTCTGCTTGGCAGTTTAATCAGTACAGGACCCCAAATCACTTATTCCATTTGTAACTTTGGTTCACTTTAATCCTTGTTCCTAGTTTTGGGTAATCGCGGTTCCTTGCGTCTAATTCTAACTCTACAGGCAACATGACGATTCCATCTTAATCTTCTTCCGTTTAGCCTACCTGCCCAGCGGCACGCCTGAGTGTCCTTCGCCAAGTCGCTTTCGCACTGGCTGTGGCCGAAGCTGAATTGAAATTCGAACATCGCGACTTGCATTGGGGCAACGTGCTAATCCATCGAACGACCAGTAAGACTTCGATATCTCAGGATTGTGTCTCCTGTTCCTCACTACATGGTGATGATGGTGGTCGCGGCGAAAAGGTGGAGCTTCCGTCAATTCATTTTCGTTTGCAAAACCGTCACTACCAGGTGCCCAGTTTTGGTTGCTCGGTTGTGATAATCGACTTTACTCTATCTAGACTAGAACAAAGTAAGAACCTCCCACGGTACAATTTTTCAAAACCTATCTGTCTGATTGTTTTCATGTATTTGAAGAGATCTTCTTAGGTTTACTGGTGTGCAGTTTACAAGAAAACGAAACTTTTGGAAGTTTGAATGATATACCAAAATGAACCTTGTTGGAACGTAACAGGTAACCGTTATTGGTTTTGTTGACATCTTGTCCTTACCTCTCATTTTCGTTTCACTGTTGTATTTTCTCGCTTACATCGTGTTTTGACTCAAAGGGTATACGGTACTTCAAGACCATTCACATGCAACCGTGGACATGACATAGTACATTCGTAAATGTAGGCATACGTCATGCCGATTGATGTAACTTGTCTGCATATTTCGAACGGATAATTCAAGACGAGAGGATTTCGAAGCGCTGAATTTTTGCCAACCACAGTGCCTCTCTCCTAGGAGAACTTCCGAAAGGAAACATTCTCGACAAAGAAGTACTTTTACAAGTTATGAAATATTTCGCCTTAGGCACTTGCATTAGAATGTCGAATCTTACAGAGCCATACACACTTTGACAGTCCTGCCAGGTCAGACTCAGCCTTCCCACATTGATTTCAGAGTGAGTCTCCGAAACACATAATTCTGTTTACAAGAGTTGTTCACACCTTTCTGGTACGCCATATTCTGATCTACTCCCGCTTACTGAATATGAGGTAAAGCTTATTCATTTTGTTTCGTGATTCTTGTGGAACCAAAATCCACCAACTGACAGCTGGGAGGTGCCTGTGATGCTTTTCGGTCACGAGCTCTGGCCAGTTTGAGTGTACCGCAGGGATATCAGATATTTCGTGTTGGAACTTGATTATGTAGGATTCTTGACTCGAATGACACACTTGCAATATGAGCCGAGGTTTTTTCCTCCGGAAGTACGAGTGGAACGAACCACAATTGAACAATTTTTGAGAGACTGTCAAAGCAGTGATCCTCCATTAACTACGATTTGCTTTCTCATACTTTTGTCATTCTGTTTGTCATGAGTCCAGACAAATCTGCCTGCTTGTTGAGAGCTTCTGGGCTCACCATCATCATTATCTTCATAACAGTCATGTACCTGACCAAAAAGTGTGGCTCTGGCTGCCGTTCACCTCATCAGTAACATGGAATATCCTACAAGAAAAAATTTGCTAAGAAGGTTACTAATATAAAAAAGTAAGACTAAGCGGAAGAACTAGAAATGCTTTGGATGCAGGTACGTCATCGACCACAACACACGGCCATCTCGGGTAGCGTTTCTAACCGGCTGGTTGAGTAATCACGAGGACTGCAAGGTTCAGCTCCTCGATATTTGGCTCTGCTTGACAATACCTTAACCTGTGTCTAATCATAGCATCAGAAAAAAGCAATGGCTGTTGTTTAATTTTTGTTTGTTTTATTTCGGCCGGAATAGTTTTGTGTATGGTAGTCACATAATCGTCACAGCAAGCTACAGGTCAGAATCACTCGAACGTATAATTTCTTTTGAAGTGTCTGTGATATGTTAACACTGTAGAATCACTGTTAGTTCCTTTTTGTTTTATAACTTTGAGAATATATCCAACTGTATTGTGTCAGATATGGTATGATTTATTCTGTCTCGGATTACATAGATTATTCAGCCGGGGCCATAACACTTTTTCGACGTATTCGAGATTAGCACATGGAATTCACCCTGATAATGTACCTTCCAAAGTGATAAGTTGGGTGTTGGTCATCATCTTGTTCTAGCTTATAAGACCTTCAACACTGCGACAATCCTGTCTATTGATTCATTTGTTCTAAATATCCGGATAGTTTTTCATTCGAGATGATGTACATCTATAGCCACCGTTGTGCGCTACTTATCTGTGTGTCGCTGGTGGTTGGTTGTTGTTCAGTTCCACGCAGAACTATAGAGCTGTGATGCAAGGTGGTGTAAGCTGATACTTCGCGGTCAGCGTGGGAAAGCACACCACTGTGGGCATAGCTTTCGGATGGAAACGACGGTGCGGTAGTAAAGGGATAAGCAGCCATATTTGAGGCTATCTGTTCTGTTCCAATGTGAGGAGCTGTTTTCTGCTGGTTCGTGCGCTTTTTGAACGGTATGCCGTCAGAGGGTCTATGAACTGTTGAAGTTTAACAGTGTTCCATCGCGGGGTACACACCGCCAAAGACCCTGTGTGACTTTCTGTACCAAGAACCCCAAATTACTCCGGCAATGTTACCTGCTATTTACCAACCAAGTCTATTCGTATAATTCATGATATTGGAGTGGGCTTCCCCGTTAATATATGAGATTTGTATTCACATTCTGCTCACTAGCTATATCTCAGTCGATTTGCATTATTGCACTGTAAAACTCCCAATTGAGTTTCCAAATTTTGTTGTTTTGTGGATGCAACCTGCCATCATATGCAATATGGGTAAAAAAACAACTACTTAGTTTGAGACAGCTTCTATTTGGTGTCCTATATTTTGGCTCAAATGTTTCCCCCTCGCAATAACTGCAGGTCTGGGATACGGGCTTGCGCCTCTGTAGCCTAAAGGTGCAATGGAATCTTACTTTCCCCAGGTATTTTTTCATATGGTCAACACGAAAAAACTCACCGTCCGCTTGCCATTAGCCCGTGGTCTAGTAGCTAAATGTCTGGACCATCTTTCTGATATATACTGACTGTCAGTGTTTCAACTACCTTGCGTATATGGTGCTCATGGGACCAATGTTATCCACTGCATAGCTGATGACCATTAGAGCGAGCTGCTTGGATAACGGGATTATGTTCCTAAAACAGTTGTTGGACAGATTAAGCCTAATGATACTACCTAAGTTTTTTTAATAATTAGATCAATACATTTCGCGCGATGCCATTAGCTGTAAGTGTGTAACCGGCTTGTAAAAAATATCAGTCCGTAGTTGGAAAACGTGCAAACCAACCCGAGACGTGAATAATACTCACGGACAAGCCAATGGCAAACAACGGGTGATGACCAATGTTTTTTCAGTGCATCAGTGATGTAAAGGTCCTCCTTTCCTATCGACTCACTTCTTTGGGGGCCCTAATGATCCGTAACACCTCAAACGGGACACCGGATTTTGGTAAAAATTTCGTTTCATGTTGAATGTACTGATCTACTTTGATTCTTTGTATTTGCCTCATTTATGTGTTGCATTACGCATGTTATTTCATGACTTGTGTTTTATATCGATACATTTGTAAAACCAAAATAACTGCCCCCTTCCCCGTAAACTTCACGGTCCGAACAGGAAACAGCGATAAAGCTTGTAACTGGTTGATCTTCTGTGCTATCATCAAAGTTCAGTCAAATTGACATGGTCAGTCCGTTACAAATTCATCTCATACGTGGTCGAATTCTGCCACTTCAATACAATCCATATTCAGCAGAATCTGGGAATTTGTAGGTTTCCGTGTGGTAGCTATGATAACAGAACGCTTTCAGTTCTGGTGACTGTCGGATTCTGGAATGAACTGATGGAAAAAATGTGTAATGACAAGTATATGACGAAGCGTGACAGTGTCAAACACTCTTACTGAAGTAGTCGGCGCAAATTAATTTCAAACAAGAAGAACTGGCGGTTTGTAAAAATAACCAAGTTGAACCCCCTTGCCTCCGATCATACTCTGGTTGGACTTAATAACATTTTGACATTCTTAAGAATGTCATTGCAACAGTGTTTATGTAGCATGCAGATTCCATCCAGTCATCACGTAAGGTTACTCCTCTGGCAGGGTGATACTTCTTAAGGTTCTTCTTGAGCGTCATTACTTCAAGCTTTGGAAATGTCAGTCGGTCCTCAGTTCCTCTGGAGTAAGCGAGAGTAGATTATCTCCCGATGGATCCTCTCAGAGAACAAGCTCATGTGTGTGAATTTCCTGTTTTGTTCAGTTAAAATGAACATGTCTAAAATTTAGGCCTAATTGTCAAGCATTTCTCTCTCTCTCTCTCGAACCCAAATCAGGCGACACTTTTGCACTCGTAGTGAGGTCAAAATTGGATGATTAAAATCTTTTTTGTGTGTAAATTATCCCGGCCTGTTGTAGATTAGTTTGTTCAGATTGTAACCCAAACAAGCAAACCAGGCGGTTGTGTCCACTCCACTCAATGAGGTGCTTTTGACTCTGTCTGACAAAGTAGGTGCATATTTTCCCGTGCCTCATCTCACGTCAAGTTGATACTGTCTCTCGAACTCGTGTTCAACCGAATTGTATCTGAAGCCGTTTTATATGACAGCTCGCTAGAAGAACGTCAGTTTGTTTCGTGTTTTTGCAAGTCCCTTATGTCCTTCTTTTGCACCGTTGTCATTCACGGTAAAGTCAAGTTCTTGTTTTCTCCGTACTTTCAGACGGTGGCCTTGTCTATGTCAACTTGTCTGCCGATCCCGCCCTTTTCGAGTCCAAAGGAGACTATCAATTCGACATTTATCGACTGATGCGGTCACATAACAGGTGAGTGGTGCGTTTCCTCGCAAAAATGGTTATTTATTCACCTCTTATTATGTCTGTGTACGTATGTGTGTGTTTGTGACTTACCCTGTTACCAAATTTCTATTTCTCCCGGCTGTGTTTTTCTCCCCGCAAAACTGCATTTCCTGGGGGGTAATTCAACTTGCAGAGACCGCTGGGACTTGTTCTCGCCCAAGACGAACCTACTGTGGCTGCACTATTTGGCAACAAAACTACACTTTTCGCCATCTGGTTTGCCAACTGACTCATCGGACTCCGTGTCAGCGTTCCACCTCGGCTATACACGTCAATTGGTCAGCTTGGAGTGTGACCTACGCTTGTCTGATTACGTGTCTGCCAGTGACCTTGTACAGCGACATCCAGTGTTCACCGAATGCTTACGCAAGTCGCGTGATGCTGTGAGATGATTGCCTCTTTGTTCGGTCCGTTGCTGCCATTTCAGACTGCTTTTCACAGACCGCTGTTAATATTTAATTTCTTTTAACATTACCACCTTTGATGATTTCTCTCGCTCTTCTCATGTGGTTTATGATTATCAACCATACCATTTTACATATGGTAACTGATTAATAAAAGCCATAGTCCTATACTCTGTTTGTTAGCAGAGCTAATGCGATATTACGACGGCACATTTCCAACGGGTGACACCGGATTGTACGCCAGTGTGTTGACGTAGGTCACGTTTTTCCGAACAATTGGGTGTTTGCGATTATCCCTAGACCAAACTCCTACTCTTTTGGGAGTATCCGTGTCCGTGTTGCTTCAAGATTTCTAACTTACCAGTTTCCCAATTGCCCATATCGGATTTGTGCTCGCCTACCCTCATCAGCACCATCAGAAGCAATATATCATGTTTGGAAACTGATACGTAACTGTCATACAATCAGAAAAAATTACAAACTAGTTTCAGGAGTTTGGGAAAAATGAAGTGCGACTTTCAAAGTGCTCAATTTTTTATATAAAAAAACCGGGACGTTTGAAACATTACGAAATGCTGACGAATAGTACACAAATGTTTCATTTGATTTGTATCAGTACACCTTTAGAAATTGTTGAAAACACATTTTCGGTTTTATCTGTTAAAAGGCGGCCATCAGTCGTTTTCCTTCTTCAGCGGATTGCGTCCTCACTGTCATTCTTAAATGCCAGAAAAATATGGGATCAACAATCATTGGTTCAAAAAGTCACTAGAAATGTTGTCCGCAAAGCTGTGCACGGATCTGCATGCTCTGTTTTGTGTGACAGTGTTTGTTACCAAATGTTGTTGCGTTATTTGTGTAAAAATGGCTCAGAACGAAAGTATTTGATAGTCTGGCTCACACACTAACGGCCAAGGGAAAAAAGGCGGACGATTTGAAAACAGTTTTTCGTATTTCGTGATCATTTTTTTCAAAGTAGTAGTACTGAATTTGATGATTTCGATAGATGGTACATTGAAGGCAATTCGTTAAATACTGTTTTTCTTGTCAGAGACAAGCGGTTGTTGAATATGACTTCAACGTAACTACCGTCGAATACCTGAAAGATATCTTGACTGTAGGATGATACACTCACCGGGCAGTACGTGGTGCTGCTGTGGTTCCTATCACCAGTGAATTGCTTCCGTGTGCATCCAGTGGCAGAAACAAGTAGCACGATAAAAGATATATATATGCGTCAGATGGAATAGCTTGGATCTCATGTGTAGCTTCCCGTGCCATCGTTCTGTGGAAGTGGGCTCTTGCTGTTGTGTGGACCCCGTGCATTACGAGATTGACCGTACCACCACATCTCTAGTGCTGGCAATCAGTCCACGACTGGAACGCTGTTTTCTGTACATTTCAATGTAGAAATAGTTTGAATGGTTCAACTGAGCACTGTGTACACGATGCACACGGTTCCGAAACCTATTCCCGCATCATGTTGACCGACCAAATGGGAACCATGGTAATCCGTGTTAGTGTTCCATCGCTCAGGTCGTCGTCGGAATTGACACAAAGCTTGCCTGGTCGGTTCATAATTCACACCTAAATGGACCATTCCTTGGCACTCTCGGTCGAACATCCATATGCTTCTTTACGGATGACCTACTTTTCTCTCACGCAGAGTTCTCACTTACGGTGACGCCTGTTAAAGTCCATCCAGCCACCTGAGTTTACTCAGCATTGTATCGGGCTGCGTATTATCGCCAGAACAACCATCCTCGTTTTCTCTTGTCAATCTGTCTTATTGGGCACAAGTATGGTAACCCTAAATCGAATCCCGCACGATTTAACCGTCGTCGTGGTGAGCTTAGGATTTCGAAACGCTACTGCGATGATAACACGACAATAAGTAAAGAGCGTCTAGTTTTTGTCCTCAGTCAGAACTTGTCTTCTCTGTTATTAACTATTTCAGGTCAGCCATTTCCACAGGAAGTTTGAAACGGCCATGTTTATTTGAACATGTTCACGGACGTTTGTCTTTCTCGTCAATATGTACCACACTTTCTATCGAAATTAAACTCCTCTACACTACACCAAAATCGATGGGATTTCATTATCACCAGTGTATAACCTTGAAAATACACCGAAACGCAAACCTGCTGTGAGCCCGCTGATTCTGTATTGCTTAAATATCGCAATTTGACAGGACACTGAGGTCATTTTCAGTTATTGATAATTTACATTCTTTGGCTGTGTTTCCTGTTTGACTTGTCAGACTTCTACAGGGGATCTTTGGGCGCTATGTGAACTAGCCTCTGCTCTTCATCCAGTGTTCCTTATCCACTCATATTGTTCTTAGGTTCAGTTGGACTTGTTACATTAAGCCTTTTTAGAGTGTTTGCTTGTTCTGTTGGTCGATCTCCGTTGAATTGAGTGACGCCAACTACCCATTCAGTTGAACGATGTGCTCACTGTTGAACTCAGAGTAAACCTCAATTGATACTGTTGCAGTAAATGGTGAGATTGCGATACTTGTACAACTATTCCGTCCTCGTTTTCAAGTAACCATCTTGCGTCTAGAATTTAAAGAATTCCTGATTAATTTTGTGGCGTCTAATTGCCAGGGTTCTGGCAAATGCGTGGTAACTGTAGTATCGGAATTTATTATATGGTCCGCCATGGACAAAATCTAGTATCGTCTCCCCACCCTATTAAAAGCGTCTCGCGCTTACCGCTAAGCATCATTCGTAAACACGGTGTAAGGCTTAATAACGGTAACTATTGTATTACTAATAACTGAGTCCAAATGTGAAAGTTCTAAGTTCCCGGCATAGCTTCCTAGCTCAGCTGGCTGAGTACTTGCCGCGTTTGGGCTTGTTGTTTTAGCCATTGGTTCGAATCCAGCCGAGGTCCAGATTTTTCACAATTGGATCTCATTTGAGTTGTGAATACTGGTTATTCCAGAGTAAATTGCGGTTAATCGAACACTGCTAAGTCTCAGCTTGACGTCCGTTCAGTTATATAAGAATATGTGCGCACTGAATTCAAAACAATCTGTCTAAAGTGCGTTGTTTTCCAATGTGTACTTTTTCGGACGCCAAAAATATGTTCATCTGACCATAAGAGCAGTGAGTCAGTCATCTGTTTTAACGTCACCACACGTGACGTGATGCAACCAATGGCGGCTATCATTCTTGAAAGCACCCATAGGCGTGCTTCTGTGGCACGATTGCAATAATTTACGCTCGTTTTTAAATCACTTCACAACTACTACAACTAATTTGAAAGTTGTACGGTCCTGTTCGACGTTGTCAACAACTTTAGTATGTGTTACGAATCGTACAACACAATCGCTCCGGTCACCTATCGGAATACATGGTATATTCTAGAATCACAACGATTGCGCCATTTGGGTTTCAGTCAGAGCCGGCTAAAATTTCAACCTCCTTCGGGTTACACAGACCTGCTGAATGACCGTACAGAACTATTCGACAAACTGTTTAGTCAGCTGGGCCCCACAGTGCGCATGATCAGTGCAGCAGATGGAACGTATGGTGGAAACCGATTACAACCGTTTCGTACGCTACGTGAACAGTCGTCTGTCACAAAAAAATTCTCCCATAGATCCCAGAATTTGGAACCGGTCGACTTACTTTTGTGGCAAAAACCGAAGTTACCGTCAATCGGTGAACTCAAACGAGCCGCCCACTTGGACCGAGAACGTTTACGCAAGCAAAGTCTTATGCGACTTAAATCGGGGAATCCGTCCAAACGATAAATGAGTTCCCTCTAGGACATTGCTGTGAGTACGGAGGAAAAAAATCTGTGATCAAAGTAGCATACACATTTTGTACAAATTAGATGAGATGTTTATATTTCATTTGCACTATCTGTGAACCGCTGGTCTCGAATATTTTTCAACTATAAAAACAGCTTTAGTTGCATCTTTTTTAAACTGAAATTTGTTTCTTCTCATAGCAGACGAAGTGCTGGTGGATGTATTACATGAGATACACTCAGTAATTTTTCATCGTCTTCCACATTCCAATTGTGATGGACTGATTCGATATGGAACTGCCGAAAGTGCAAAGATAACTCATAGCAAAGTAAACCAAACAGATAAGTGAACTAAATTAAGATGTTCTTCGCTTCTCAAATTATACTTTCTCTAGTAAATTTTGGTCGGTAAATTCGGATATTCCATTCACTAGTATGCATACCGTAGACATAGTGATGAGTAGTATAATTTTTTTCAAGATATGTTGTGGAGATGTACGTTATGAAGACACACTGAATAGTGATTGATAAATAATTCAGAATCGATTTTATGTTAATGCAGGTGATAACCATTCATTCAGACACTATAGAGTAAGGGGCTGTGGACAGCTTGTTGACGAATGCGAGTTGGGTGTTGCTATTGTCGAATAACCCCGTCATATCGTTCCAGGTATGTACAAGTCATCCCTATGCTTGTGTTTTGCAGTTACCCTGGTGTAGTTATAGGTGCATGGACACCCTGCCAGTGGCCGTGTGTTCAGGTGCGGTTTTGGACTCTGTTCAAACGCTAGTGGAGTGAGCTACACAGGTGTGACCCTGCACCTTTGTAGTGTGAGTTTCATTTGATTGACCGAATGATCGACCAATATCGTTGGGGGGTAATTCTGCCTCCCAGGGAGCTGTGTGTAGCTAGACTGAGAAATATAACCGTGGTCGCGTGACATCAGAGACACGTGAGCATGAGTTTGTTTCGTGCAAGTCAATAGTCTAAGACTATGTCTACGGGATCTGCTACCAAGTGTGCGTAAACTCTGTACCTCATTTTTAAAAATATGAGTCAGCCAGTATTCAGAAGTGAGCGTAGCTTTCACATTCAGACGAAATTTTAAACGAGCTTACATTCGAGAAAGCACCACACCCGACCTTTGCTCTTGTTTTGACTTGGCGTTTGTGCATTTTCTTGCCGTGACTGTGATTTGACTTCTGGTTTACGTTCTCATGAGATAACCATGCTGACCACTGCGTCTTTGACCGCGCCTTAGGCACAGCCGAATTGTCATATGTAAGTGCTCAGCCGCGATGGCCTCTCCGGATTGTAGTGACTGCTAATTTGTCTCAAGAAGAGGCTACATAACTGTTCTTCTCAGTGGAATCGATGACCCCACCACTAAGTTCCTTCGTCAAGTCGGAGTCAAGGAAATCAGTAAAATCTGTTGGACAGTATGTTAAGTACTGTCAAGTAGTTGGGGCTTTGGTTGATATGAGCTAAGCATTACTCACAATTTGTGGTATCTTGTCTGTTCGAAAATAAGCACTTCCCAAATGTCACTGCTGTTTGTGTTTATAACGCTTAAATGTATCTGTCTTCCTTACGATTTCTTTTGGGGGATTAACTGTAGACTGATGAGCCATAAATCGTATAATACTGCGTTACTGTTTTCTCTTTTAGTATCCGCGTGTTCTAGATTCTTTGTTCTAAACGTTAGTTTCGCATACGTGCCTTTTTCATTTTCACTGGCACGCAGGTGGCTAGATTGACTTGTGTTCGAAGGTACGTCGAGTGATCTGATGGGATCCAGTGAATGGCGTTCCGAAGATAGGCGAACACAAGAAGCAATCACACCCTAGTGGAAGGACCATTTTTTTGTCCCACAATTGCATTACGCATTACCGGCTACTAAGCCAGATCTCTGTAGTAACGCTATTTCGTTGTAAATCTCATGTTCACGACATACAAACAATAGAACGAGCAGAATAACCCATGTAAAGGCGCTGCCAAAAGCTCTGCATCAAATCCTAACTCTCCTATTCGGAACTCTATCCTAAGTGGAATCTCAATCACTGATGAGTAGTCGGGGATTTCGTTTATTTTCAAGTTGACCGTCATTCACATTTGATCGCAGCCCTCGCATTCAGATAGACTTTCCAGCCAGCCTCTTTCGAAAAGAAGCACTAGACTCGAGTTACGCTCTCATCAGTAGTGCAAATCCTTGCCATGGCCGGGATTTGGACTCCGGCCATTCCAATCATGAGGCAACCGTGTTGACAACTGCGCCATTGACCTCATATTAGGCACGACCGAATTATCAAATCTGAACGCTCAACCACTCTCGCTTGTGAGCAATGATCAGGTCTCTCTAAATCAAACAGATAAATGAACTAACTCGAAGATAAGTGATACTTGTGGGACGGTGAACTATTGGATGAGCAAAAAGCAACCTTATAAATTCGCCGTTGGGCAACTTTTTCAGTTGGTCTGAACCCGAAAAACTGTGACATGTACATTTCGCACAAAAAGCGCGTTTCAAGTTGTAATTCAGGGCGTTTTGTACTTTATTTTCCGTACTGGCACAATTCAGCACTTAAATGTGTGTCGAGTGTTTAGTTTGACGCTACAATCTCTGATGGCAACGCTATCTTGTCCGATTGCGGTGTTCAACTGAGGTTAGATTTCATTACATAATGTGCAAACTCAGCTACGAAGGTGAAGACGCCTTTGTTCTTCCCGCGCATCAGTCTGTTCATTTATTATGGTGTAACATGAAAGTTGCAATGGAGCTTGCATTCAGATGATGAACGATTACACCACACTAGCGAGTATCGATGTTTTGGAGTAACTGGGGGGTATACAAAAATACGACACAATGTAATACGGAGGTAAATGTTGTTTTCTGTATATTAACTTGTCACTGGCAGTTGTGTTGTTTCGAGAATGAGTGTTTGTGTTCGAAGTGTTGTTGGGGGCTAATAGCATTGGTGTCACGTTTCTGTATAGTTAGCCCCTCTTTCACTTATGTTCTTGGTATGGAGGGTTTACCGGTAAGCGGATGGTTTCATTCAGTATCCACAGTTTGCCACCAAGAGAATGCTCGCACTTACCAGACTCAGCTAGAGGCCGAGACACATTCAGTAGTATGATTAAAGTCTAATGTAATGAGGACGAGTGATCGCACTATACTACTCACTAGTCAGGCAGGAGCATGTATATGGGATAGTGAAATGATGCAGGGAAGATACAAGAAACTCTGGAGTGCATTTTGGCATGAAATTGTTTGTTTTCCATACTTGAACTGGTCGCTAACATTCGTAGTAACCGTTACTTCCTAGGATCAATGTTAAATGCAAATGAATGTTTCTTTGTTATGGTGTTGAAGTAGATACGCAATGTTGATTTTCCGATGGAACATTGCTTGCATCATCCGCGCTCTCAATTCGCAACATTAGTTTTCTGGTTACGATTCGATATCAACTTTTATTGCTTGAACGGGTATGACCGCCCACTAAAATGTGAGAAACAAAGAATTCTAGTCCCTAATTTATGTACTAGCTTTAATAACTTATGAGAAATTAAGTTGGTCGAATGGAGAACCTTGGCATGTATGTGTGTGTTTCGTGTACATAACGTCTAGTGCCAACCTCAAGTAGGTAAGATATATAACCGAAATCACCCACACTGTGTTACTTATAGTTCCCTCAGTCAACATTACGCGAAGTTTTCTCGACGTCATTGCCCGCGCGCGAACATTCAAGTTCATTTACTTTCAAACTTGCCCGATTTATGCAGGAGTTGTCTAGAATCGTATGAGCACAAACGATTACCAAAGACGTGGTGTTTTCATACCCGGAGAAGTTGATACAATCACTGACGCTAACGAAGGACCAAAAAATGACTATTTTTGCTGCGGTTGTATGGTTAGTTAATCTCCCTAGAGTTTGCTCAGGTCTATATCTGTTTGGTTCACGTATTTTCAGATTTGCGTGATCGAATAGTTGACAACATGCGTCGATGTACTCTACACAATTAAAATTTAAGACATTTTCGTTGTGTAGAAGGCGTCCTACTATCCTCAAACTAATTGGCAAATATGACGATTTTACACTAGCACGATTGATATTAGTAGTTTATTCAATATTCACTCTGAACTCAACACTTCGTACGGACCTGTTTTTTTGTATGTATTGCTCATCACACAGCCAGACAAAATGAGTGCAGTCCGACTGTGATTAACATACTCGTGGCCGCTATCACTGTAAACTGGCCATGAGGCAGATTGTGTTCATCCTGTAACCAGAGCCTTACCACGTTATACTCATCATCACCACAGACAGCAATAAATCAGTGGGTCTCACTGTTGCTTAACTGCCACACAACCATGAAGAAGAAAAGAAAACTACGTTGATAGCAAATTCCTTCTGCAATTGACAGCTGATTGTCAACCGGAAAGAAACTTTTTTTTCAAGGTAGGTACTTTTCCAGTATTAGCGTACAATTGGCGAGGAATCGTACCCATACAAAAGGAAATTGTTGTACGCAAACATGACAATTTTTTGCACGAGATACCTCCATTGAAGGAACGACCCTCCCAGCAACTTAAAAAGACGCTTTGTGAGGCCCGACTAGGTCCAGTACATTTGGAAGCAATCAGTGGGACAGTTTTTTTTAGACCAGACGCTTACACTGATTTCATGACAGGTGACTAAAATATACAAACTCCAATCCAGAGCACACTGCTGTGGTAATGTAAAAATCGACCTGAGCTTAACTACGGTACTTATACAAAAGCTTAATTGGCAGCATTTTTTCCCGATTCACATCCAACCAACTGCGATCAAGTAATCGATAGGACGTGTGCGTATTGATCTGCGAACACAACCTTCCGAAACTGACAATCGTTCTACTGTTATCCGAAATGCTATGACAAAAATTGACAACATACCTTTAGCGCATTTCTCTACATATATTTCTTATTCAACCTGTCGGTGTTGTCATAAAGGCGCCCAAACTAATTGTCTCTGAACTTTTAACGTGGTTCAACAGTATTTCATGAGCTAACATGAACTGCAGAAGCCCTTGTATTTATTCGTTCAGTGTTCGACACACTATCTGACAGTCAACTTTTAATATGATCAGCGATGACACCCACACATTACCATGTATACTGCTTGGCGTGATTGCTTGCCCCGAGAACTCCAACAACAAATACACATGGGGTACACAACTCAGAGTAATGTGTCAGGCCGAGTAAATACCCGATGCAACGTTGCATACTAAAAGACAGAACAGTGCCTGTTTTACGATCCCTATTCCCTCCTCTTTCGTACTGTTTGGAGTTAATATCATTCCTCTTACAACTCACTGCTACTCAGAACACTGACAATTACCACCAGTTGGACGACTTCAAACGAAGCATGTGTCTTCTGCGTCCAACAGACAGGACGTGATTGTGGATCATTTCTCCACTATAACTTGCAGCCTCAGTTCTAATTGAATTTTGATTTTGAATGCTTAGCTCACAGCATTGTCATGGCCTAACCTGCAGACTAGTGTACACAATGAATTTTCTATCAAGCATCTTCATTGTTTAGCCTTTTTCCCATTGCATTAACTGTCCATGTGATTCATATGCGCGAGGTGAATACATTCACTTTTGCAAAGTTCATTCACGGAGTGTAACGTTCACCAGATGAATGCTGAGTAACACATCCAATTCCCCTGACCACGAAATGACAAAAAGAATATTTGCTGTAGAAACAACGATACTATTGGCACAACGATTGTTGCCTAAACAGAGTACAAACCTCGATTCGTTCCCAATCGTGGTTACATTTCGACAGTGCAATGAAACCAGACGAAGAGTTACTAACGTAATGGACAGACAAGTACGACCGTTACACAAGGGAATGTAATCACAGTGTTCGACCTCGAACGTGGAGATGGGATCAACAAAGATCATGAACTATTGACGACCGTCAAAAGTGGCCTACGTGGATGTGCCACACAAAAATAGGAGAGGTCAGTGAGTAGGGAGTAGACAAGCACGTCCCAAACAATTGGTGTTTGGGCAATAGGTTATCGAGGCGGGGAATGGATTAAAAGGAATTTTGTCTAATTCGTATACTGAGATCACTCGTACACTCTCCTATCTCTCTGATTACCACCTTAACTTCCTACAGCCTCAGCAGACGGTTGACTCATTCCAACTTGTCTTTGTTCATTTCTGAAAAACGTCTGTCTGCTTGGTAGAGTCACATGGATAACCAAAGCGGCTATACCTGCTTATCAAGATCGCGAGTCTTCTCTGACTACTAGTTTTCAACACATCAACTCAGTATATGGTTTCGTTCACAGTCGCGGATGAGCATATTTTAGTACCAGCTTCCGCAGGTACTTCTCTTTCTCAATGATACCAAGCACACATTCGTGAACAGCACGACATTCACCTCGGAATGAACATCCACACGACTTACACTAATAAGATTTTCCCGTACATCTCTCGTCGAAGAGTCTCTCCGGCACTAGATTCGACATCACCCGACACTGTCTAGGATTATTGGCACGCACAGTTATTCGAACACAACAGCGCGATTTGTAATTCTTTCTCTCTCTGGCGAACCGATCTCTCAGGCCAAATCCAGATATTATCTCTGTATGGAGGAGATGGCCACCACAACACATCTAGAATACATCGGAATCGGTGTCGTAGTAAGCACTGCCTAGCGCCGGTACTGCATAAGAGACACAACACGGGCATATTTACCAGCTCATCGACCAGGTCGTTTAGCAAAAATCTGGCATCCTCGCAGCGAGATACGAAACTGACTTTTAGGGTTAATTTCATCTAAACCAACTCGTTCATCTACCATGCGCTAAATATCGTTCCGGATTTAAAAATGTCACTCCTAATGTCAGCCAAGAACGCAGATGGCGTAAGGATTGTTTATACGAAGAAACCAATACACGGGTTATGCGCTTCACATCTGAGTACGACACTGATTTCAGAACGTCACAGTTGCTACGGGCTTCAATGATCAGTTCCTTTATGTACCAAGAACCACGTCATGTCACGCTGCATTCCGGTGTTTCTTGTTTTTTTCTCGCGGCCAATTCGATGTCAGAATCCACTGTGCTGCCTCACTATTGAATGGTAGTGGTGTGAGTAGTAGATTACAATCGCTCGTCCCCACAACACTAACATCAACAGCACCCGACTGTTAAAACATGCAAACGTGTGTGCGGAATACTTAAACGAAAACGTTATACAAAAATATTTCAGAACATGCAAGACATCAGCGATCGGTACTGTTAGCATCATCCGATATGACAATCTCACATTACTTCTGCGTTTCCTCCTACCTTGGAAACGGTATTTTGTGGAGCGGGAACAACTCATTCACTTTTCCAAAGCTTAGGAGAAATCTAGAAAGATAACACCTACTGTACTTCTCAATTTGTCATTAAAAAGACCTGACTGTAATGATGCCGACACTTGGAGAACCAAAAATTACTTTAGCGGTTAAGAAAGCTTCGTTGACCTTCTAACTGGGTGCGCAAGATAGCTCATGGAAAGATTTTATGCTGGTTTACATGAACGACGGTAATAAAGTTGGGAAGGTATGTCTCAGTTAGTATGGAGGATACATTCATTTAAACAAACTTCAGGACTTACAACTGCTTTCCTTCAATGAAGTGTGCATCAGCTAATGCCTATCGGTTGACCAAAAAAAGACCGACTTAAATCTGCTAAATAGTCTAAGTCTGGGCAACAGTACAAGTTACTACCTATGTCTATTAGGTCCTCTAAATTCGCACTGGAACTATTCATTTGCTCGTCAATGAGAACTGTTGTCGACCTGAAAACGCAATTTCCAACGACCAAAGGGATTAACGTTATACGTGGATGACACACCGCAACGTATTGAGCAAAACGATCGCCGTAATGCCAAAGCACACGCAACAGTTAAGCTATGAACTATTCACAGTGATAGCCACGTTACTAACGAGTAGAGTTTGGCGGAATTTAATAAGTTAGAAGAGACCCAGTTGTGGAAAATCACGATTTCGGCTGTATTCGAATCAGCTCCAGAAATGGTAAGCCAAAAAGTGCTGTACCGGCTGAGCTAAGAAGCTACGCTACGAGCTGTCAAATTTCACACTTGGACTCTCTTACCCACCCAACCCATTGTCTCCAACGGAATCCACCAAATGACTCAGAGAATCGACTGTATCGGTAGGGTTTTTCAAGCAGTTCACGTTGGCATCCGCAAACACCACTGTTGAACAATAAATTGTGTTACTAACGAGTAGTTCGGCAGATTTGTCGATTTAGAGGAGGTTCAACTGTGTGAGGTGTTCCAGCTGGATTCGAACTATCGACAGAAAGGGCACCAGCTGAGCAACAGTCATGTTAGCGACCGAAAAGTTCAAAATAACTTTTTCGTATCACTTGCCGAGTGTAACTTTCCAACTTCAGTTACAAATACCCTTCATCGAAGAACTGTTTCGATGACCAAAGTAATGTTTGAAAATTCACCACCACCAATAGTCCTCTGTACAGCATGGATTGTATTGTGTATTTTGAAAAGATAATGAGACGGTCACATACATGGTGTAGCAATCAAAAGTGGCAAGGTCCAACGGTAAGAAACCAACCAGGAGAGAACAGAACATGTGATATGGCTTTTTGAGATTCTGGCAGCTAAGAAACGCAATCATAGGTTCGATCTCTCGTAAATTGTACTTGGCTAAATTTCGAAAGCAGTATCAGAACGAATGCACAAAGGTCACTGTTCTGAAAAAGACTTTAGGCCCAGATGTCTCCACTGTAGATGTCCACCGTGAGCTACCCTGATTTAGCCTGATGGGTCCTTTCAAGACGTCGGGTCAAGAGAGACGAGCAAGCCAAGTCTATAGTCAATCCAGCATCAACCTGAACATGAGTTACAATCAATGCATTGGCTTCATTAACCCGACTGGAAATCGGAAACTATGGATCTCGACAATTGACAAATTTACTCAACGTTCGGAGCATGGGACTTTCAAGTGACAGGAAACTTGTCGAGTTACCCACTGCCAGGGGTTTAAAAAAACGCCTTGGAAAGTAGCGTAAGCATTGCGTCTGCGAAAGCAATTCCTGCGACAAGGACAAAATCGAATGCTACTCATCATCAATGACAACCATGAACCTAACCAAAAGGTACTGTGGCTCGAGCCGCCGCTCACTTCAACGGCGATGTGGACTATTCTAGAAGGAGAAAACGTTATGAAAAAGGCTATGGAATATTGATAATGACGCTATTGGCTAACTTACAAAACCGTAATTCTTAGCCAATTGACCTGAGTATGAATGAGCAGAACGTACTTAGAACTTCTGGTTCTTGTCAGTCAACCGTTAATGACTACTAACTTGAGCATAGTGGATCACAATCGGTAATTGGATAACAGTTCGACGGTACACAGGATTTCGATGAATGAACAGCGCACCACTCTATATAAAACCAAAACATCAACACCAAATTTGCTTCGACAGCTGGAAATCAGTCTGAATGAGTTCTTCCGGCTTACCATTTGTTCAAAGACATTGACTTTAAAGGTGTTATGGATTAATTAGAATACAAAAGTCTGGTGAACATTTATGCACAAACGATGACCACAAGGAAACCCTAATCTACATTCTGGACAAATTTCTATCACATACCTGAGAATTCCATGCGAAATTCCACTCATCCGTTCGTCAGGCCGTATAAACGAAACCTGAATCTAGAAGAAATTCCAATCATATTCGATATCGTTCAACTTTTCTCCAACTGTCTAGTGACGGAAAGCCGTCGGCGACCGGCCTGAAGTGGACGCTTATTTGCTTGAGGGACCAGTTTTTCGATTGGTAAAAAACGATGGGAGCCAGAAAGTAGTGCTTAATCAACCATCGTTTGAGGGTGCAATCAGTCAACAGAGTTGCGGTCGCTGTTGTAAATTTGTCCTTATGAGACTGACTGTCTTATTGATATTTGTTCAAATTTATTAGTAATCCTGAATTACCCATTTGTTGTACGCTTACTAGAGGATGCATATACTCAGCTCATCTGGAGGTTAGCACATTCGTTCTGTTGTTTTTACCATCCATTAGTAGCTATTGACTACTTGAGGTTATTGTGGAAGTCTTTAGCCTACACAATTGACGTTTAGTTCTGTGCCTATTAACCAATGAAATATTTTCAACAGCACCGTAAACAGAGTACCGCGCAACTCATTGGAATTCTCCTGAGATTGGCGGTTATTGATCAGGGCAGAACAATTGACTGGTCAAATCTGCGTCAACCTCATAGGCCGAGGGATTTCGTAACACCGCCCATTAAGCGTGTCGATTGACGACCGTCTCCTATTGAAGTGTGTATATTGAAAGCATATCGAATTAATCCATTTGATAATGATGTTGAACGATGGCCTAAAATGGGCAAAACCAATTATTTCGGTTTTAACTGAACGCCGACCAATCAAGAATAGTGATGAAATGCGGGTGTTAAACGTTAAAAAGAACACTGAGTCGGAAACTGTATACATACATTATGTCACACGTCCATCGAGAACGCATCCAAACTCCATACTAGGCATTTGACTGGATGAGTTTTAAACACATATAGCGAGTAGCAGTATATCGCAAGTAGCATAAATACGTGAAGGAAAAGAGAATACTTTCTTGACAGTTTAACCGTGTGGAAATAACCAAGCAGTCTGTATGTATCGCATCATCTGGATTTAAACGGTTATGTACGATATACAACTGAAAAGAGAAGGTGGTCGAACACAACTAAGTGTGAAAGAGACCGAGATTATAATCATGGAGTGAACAAGCTGAAAGTGATGTAGATTTGATTAACTTTAAAAAAATCAATGAGTGAAGTCTATTTAAGACTATAATTCAGTTGAAAAGGTAGACAAAATTATCACTTCAGTGAGAACAGACCAAACCGGGTAAGAGAAGTCTCTGGTTCATAATGGTAAAATACTGAGCTGAACATGATTGGGTAGTAATTGAACAAACTCAATTTAAATCAAGAAAGAGGGGATAGACTGAAAGGCAATGTGGCGAAGACCCAAATAGTAGTATCGTGTAGACGCTTCATTTCTTCAGGCTGTCACCAAAAATAGTGTACACATAGTTCACGAAAACAACTGAACGATAGAAAGTCACGCGCGTGATCCTCGCGAGGGTTCGATGCTGATAAGCAGGAGAGATTTGTCTTTGAAACCTGCGACTATGAGAGGCTGTCAACGAGAAGAAAGAAAACGTGAGACTAAGTAAGTTGATGCTGGAACAGTGGGGCAGAAAAATCGACGTGTGAATTGCAGGGATGTACCAGGGGGGAAAATGGACGAAAAGCTGTACAACACGAGCTGTTCGCCTATTCAGAAAATGTAAGTAACCAAAGACCAAGCCGACTAACAAAAAGGTGATGCGACTTGAATGATTCTTGGTTCCAAAGTGTGACTTGTTAAAACGTACCATGACCACATATCGTCCCATCACCCGATTGGCGAGTGTTAATTAATGTGAATACTGAATTCTTTAAAGGTTGGGTGTGTACCCGTGAGGAGCCGCGTGTACTTCACATCGTGGATTGTTCTTTCAACTTCTAGTTGGAATGTGGTGTTGAGAAATATGCAATCAGGATCCACGACGAATTTGAGAACTTAATATTACGGAAGTGGCTGCACGATGTATTTCAGTGAGGAGGGACACTGTTGGACAACAAGGCATCATGACTGCCTAGCAAGTTTTGTAAGGTCTGCAAGACCTAGAGGAATATGGTACAAGGCACAAGTATCAAAAAACCGAATTTACCTCAGCAGGATGTACAGCAAGTGAGACAGGGATTCCAAGAGACTCTCGCCCACCGGAACAAACAGGGCGGAAGACCGAATGAACCGCGCCATCTTGAATTCGGTGGAGCAACAATTGGCAAGTCGGTCCGCCAACCCCAGCAACCAAAAAGTGGGAGGATGTAGAAGGAAGATCGACCTATCAAAAATAACAGATGGAAAGTGACGGTAAGTCAGTAGACTGGCAGTTTTAACTCGTCAGCCAAAGTGCATGAGTTAGAGAAGTTACAAAACTGATACATGGACTAGACCCAGGATGACGCTGGTTTCTACATACAGACCAGACGGTGAAAAGCTGTTGCCCAAGCAGTCACACCATACATGATCTGATGATTTCTGGCTCCTGTGAATCATCCACCAAACACGTCGACCAGACCTAACAGATCCCCATTGATAGTGAACGTGGCACGATCTCCACGGTCGAGCCAGTTCTCTGAACCGTAAGCATCCGGTCATCGTTGCAAGGCTCTGATAATTTGGAAGCGTTTTAAAAATTCCAAGCTTTCTCTTGGTGCGCAGTGTGTTTTCACTTAACCTACATCATGATGGAAGCGATAGGTATGTCATTTAGTAGGACAGGCGCCTTGGCGTTCAAATCCACACTAAGGTCCGTCACATACACATGTAAATGTACGAAACACGTTTACATTCATGAAGCTACTTGGAAACCAGACTTACAACCTACACACTGGACTAAAACACTTCCCGCTTAAATTGAACGAGCCAAGCAAAATACATGAATAGGGAATATATGGATGATTAGTAGCCGAGACGGCCATTAAGGTTTAATCATACTGGTACCACCATGGACAAATAAGATGATTTATTCCACACACACAGTCGCGCGCTCTGATACTTGCGAAATCCATATCCAATTACTTTTCAGTGCAATCCATTTTGATTGACCATTGTTATGTTGCGTCTAGGAAGAATGAAGCTGGGTGAAAGATTATTAAAAGTTGATAAGAAAACTGCACATTGGTGAAGAACACGTTCAGGGAAACAAGACGGCGGTGAAGGTTAGTAGTTGGAAGAAAACCAAAAGGGAAACTCCCTATTTTCGGTTATATTCCGGGTGAGCTAGATGTTTTTTCGACATCTGTAGGCGCATTGTCACATCATATGCGGTATGGGGATTTTATCTAGGTGTTATGTACATGCAACCCTTTTAAAGAAAACCCAGCGAAACAAAAATGGACAGAGCGATGACGCGGTGTACTACTTGGGGTCGAATCATCTGGACAGACGAATCGAGATTCGCTTTGGATCACTATGGTAGGTGTGTGTGGAGTAGGTGGTTGAGAAACAGCTCGTACACCCGTTTAGCGGAGACTGTGACTATCATTTAAGTCTGGTTTCGTGTAAGACAAACAACTTTGAACTCACAGACTAAGGTCTGTCATTTGTATACCTAGCCCCGGAATTTCAGAAGAGATTGTTGGGACTAACATTTTCAAAAACCTTTTTATCGTGATGGCCAGGTTTAAGAGTGGGTCCCGTAAGCTAGTGCGCCCCGTGACGATAGCACTTACCAGGATCCCACGAATAAAGTCTAAAAGCTGACAGTGCATATCGTCCTCAATCGTCGCAGTAGCGATTACAGTGTCACTCACGGCTACATGATGGTTGTTGGTAAATTGTTTGTTCTCCCAGTCTACGAGCAGCGGGGAGGCGTAGGAACTTGGCAGATGGGGGGGTGGTAGAAACGGATTGACTGTTAAGGTTAATTCTCACGTGGCCATAATACAGGGGGCAGGGTCTTCTGCCATCCCGGAACACTAGGATGATCGGCTGAATGAGGTGGCCGAACAGATTATCAGGTGTGGCAGGAGACCTCAAAGAAGGTGGACAGTTCGAGCTAGACGAACCCAAGAAGATCGAAGTCAGAGTGGGAGACGTCGCACAGCCCCCCGGTGATGACGCCGTGGAAGGACACCGAGCGATGCAGTCGTCCAGTTGACTGAAATGAATCACGGCGACCACCATCCGGGACGACGAGTGGACTGGATGGACACTCTGGGATCATCAGAGATGATTGTGATATCGGAGACCGTGCCTAGCTGAATGCTAGCCAAATGATCGTTGATGTAGACGAAAACGAACCCCCGGTGATCGAAGGCGTTGACTTAGAAGGTGGTCAGTAAAGTATGAAGCTTGCCAACGGAATAAGATGTCGGTTATCTGGAGCTTGTAATCGGGGCAGGCTTGCTTACGGTAGCTGATCATGATGGACACAAAAGGTCTCTGTGATCGACATCGAATCTGCTAAAATGAACAGAACTAGTGGTAGTGACCGTTTAGGGTTGCTGGAGACAGGTGAATCCGGATGCGCATGAGTGTGTGGCTTTAAGAAGATAGCCTGAACCAAGCGAGGGATTCAATCCGGCTATTAAATCGCGACAGAATCGTACTTGTTCGACCAAACGATCACAGTCGCCCACGTCCTGTTCAAACTTGACCAACTTAGGCCAAGAGTGCGGTCTGGGTGGTGGGGGAGAAGGAGGGTCGACGTACCGCGACGACTGAAGACCATATATGAAGACTAAGCGTTAGAATTGGTTCTCGATGGGCGAATCAAGTTTGAATCGACCACACCATCGACTGACAAAGCCAGTGTAGACGACAAATCCGTCAGTGTCCTGTTTGGTCAACTGGAAGTGCGGAAAACGCGAAGTCAATGAAGATGCGTTTTCTCTGAAAATCTTCACCTTATAAGCCGTATAATCAAACTCTGCAGGTTCACCGTTTGACGGGAGAAGTATAACTGATGTAGTGAACGTATTGCATTCCTAAACCAGGAGGCTAACTTTTGTCTTGTCATCTCAGTCAGCCAGGTCGACAGGGGAAAAGTCCCCTAACGGCTACTACCAGGACTCGAGGGAGACACCGGTATGGTGGTCACACATAATGTCGGGGATGATCACGGTAATCTGATCCACGATAGAACGATCAGAAAGAGATAGGACCAGACTTGGGACGCTAAGGCAAGCACTTATTATTAATGTCAGACAATCAGCGCCTGCATCGTCTACTTCCGTTCCGGATTAGAAGACATAGGTCAAGGATGAGATAAATCCCATCGGTGTAGCCAAATGTTATGGTCGTGAGGCCAACCAAGACGGAACAATGAATAACGTCGTGAAATGCAAACACGAATGCACGTACACCGTAATAAGCCGAACACAAGGAAGACAATGGTGAAGGCATTATCTCTGAGAGACCGAGGTATTGGTGCCCAAACGAAATACAAGTGTTGCGTTTCAGTACTCAAAGACAAATTATGACCTCGACCGGAACCATAGAAACTGGTTCAGTAAAAGTTGAGTGCGCCGATAAGCAGTGAGCTGAGAATAAGGCGCCAAAATTCAAGAATAGTAAAAATATTTTCCAAGCACATCTCGAAAAATGGACATTTTCAGGTGAAACTGGAACTGTCTGTAAAACAGATGACAGTTCTGTCGCGCTTATATCCTCAGTTCTACAACACGGATTAGGAAAGGTGCACAAAACATTAGTTGTTTATAAATGGTGCGTGTTAATTTTTTGATTGCCACATTCAGACAAGTTTCTAGAGAATATGGTTTTGCAACTATTTCAGTTATCGCATACGTATGGCAACTCATCAAAGCTGTATGCGGATGGACGCCTAGAGGAGTGGACAGTTACATGACCTCCTCGTATCAGTCATGGTACTGGGTGAGCCATCCACTTTGACCATTCCTCCCTGAATTCGTCATGAACGATAGTCCAGAGACAACCTTAAAAGGTGAATTTTCTCTTAATGAAGATGTGTTTCCACACAATCGGTTGACGAATTAGTGATAATCTGCAGAGAGGCTAAAACGTTTTGAACCGGTCGGCTACCTCAACCAATTCACAGGAATGTGTTCTACACCTCAAAAGTGTTGCCCAAGATTGGCGGTGGGTTGAGTCAAAGATCACCCTTATTGACAGTGTGTTAATCAGGACGAATGGTTTCTTCCAAATAGACCTTTTTGTCGATCGAGCAATTCAGGGATCGGCTGCACAACGAAGTATGTAAGTCAGTCAGTAAGTGTGCGAAGTTGTTTTTCTATAGGTGAAAAAGGGGTGAATAAGAGACAGTCTTGTTCCAGTTTGTGAAAAGAAAACGAATGCAAACACCAACGGCCGTACTAGAGAGACCGGAAACCTTCAAAGTCTGTTACAGGATTTTTATCGCAGGTCAAGAACTATGAACAGGGTACAAATGAAATATCCAGTTCCTTTTCTTCAATTGACAGGATGTAATCGAAAC